>JXPH01017730.1:0-10713 GCA_001014845.1 Mochlonyx cinctipes
TGCAGTTTTTATCTAATTTGGTCGAGTAGAAACAAAATACTGTACTATTTTTAATTAGCTTTAAAAAATANTTTAAAAAATAAATTAGATCTGCATTCCTTATCGTTTAAACTGTCAAAATTCGCATCCCAGAACCTTAAAAATGTCTATTTTTTGGTTAGGGTTACTGTGTTTTTGGTAGGGTTACATGTATTTTTCTTTGTTTTTTCGGTAAGGTTACTATTTTCTTTGATAGGGTTATGTATTATAACTCACTTTATGTATCTCACGCCCTTGAACAAAAGACAACCACGTGCAAGTACCGAAAACAGGTTTTTTTTTAAATAGCCAGTATTTTTTAATTCTTGACAGATTTTTTTTAGTGGATTTTGATGTAAAATCCATCGTTTGGCATAGTTTTTGAAGGGTCGTTTTACCAACGAAAAATGGGTCGATTCTGCAACAATTCTGCAACAATTTAAAATTGACATTGTCATTGAAAAGGAATCCTTCTAATGGTAACAAGGAACGGTAAATTGCTATTGGAAACCCCTAGTAAAAGGAGAGCGCTAGTTTCTATGCTAGTAATGCTGCCACTGTTGCAGAGTGGTTTTGTTAGTTTTTTTTACAGTTTTTTTTTTATTCGGGCTTAAAATTGAAAACAGATAAAAAATTGAAAGAAGTTGTTTAGCTTTTACTCTAGGATCGCAAACCTTACAGACTCGTCCACCGGAAACGCCAAATCCATATGCCGTAGAACAATTCTTTACTTTGTTCATAGAAGAAGGTGTAGCACTAGCAACTATTTTGCACTAGTCTATTTATGGATTCAAAATTTTTTAAATAGCGATAACTCCCCAATGTATAATTAAATTACTGAAACTTATTCTATGGTTTAGGTTAGTGTAAAAATAAAATACAAGGGGTGATTTTGTCCATAATAATATGCATAATTTAATTCCTAAAGATTTATAATATAGTTTCAATTCCCCTGAACACAACAGGCCAAATGATGAATTAAAAATATATTTTATATTCCAAAACGACAAGTGAACAAAGTGAAAAAATGAAGAATATTATTTTACCTTAATTAATTTTTTCTTTTAATTTCTTGCAGAATTCGTGAGGTCGCTGATAAAATCAATAAATATGGATCACAAACAATACCAGCCTTGCAATCGTTGAAAGTACCAGTGAAACAAATTGTTATCGGTCCGGCACATTTAGGTATTCTGTTGGAGGATGGGCGAGCATTTCGAGTCGCTTTTTCTGTAATTCCTGAGAGACTAGATTTGAGCAAACAGGATTCGAATAAAAGCGGTGGAAATGCTGGAGGTAGTACATCGAACCCATCAAATAACAACTCCAAAAACTCACCAACATCCAGACAGTTGACAAGAGCTTCCCGCGCACGAATTATGCGAACAAGCAGTTCGGTGCGCGGTGGAAGCGGATCTCAAAGCTCTAGCTCAAGAAGCACTGGAGTCATTATGGGCAGTGGGTCAACCGGCAGTCGCTCTTTAGTCACTGTTCCAGCCCCATTTGTCCCCGAAGAGCTAGTGACACAAGCTCAAGTCGTACTACAAGGAAAGAGCCGTAATTTGATCATCAGAGAATTACAAAGAACCAATTTGGACGTTAATTTGGCAGTGAATAATTTGCTGTCACGCGACGACGAGGGAGGAGATGACGCTGAGGAAGGTAGCGACAATTATGTCGCCGAAGATTTAATCTCACTTTTAGATGGTGGCTTTCACGCTGACAACAGCGTCATTATTGATGCTGAAGCAATGTTTTCAGAGGACATGTTTGGATATTCGAATATCAGAAAGTATGTAGTTAAATTATAAATGTGTAGAAAATAACTGAGTGGTGCTAATTTTCATTTCTTCATTTATACTTACTTTCTCTCTAACCCTTACTAAATTTGAATAGAATCTAAAATCCCCTTAAATTATTCTAAATTTTCTTGATAATTGAAACATAATGAATAAAATCTCTCAAAGCGCTTTTAGGCAATATTATCAACAATAAATATCTGAATATTGTTTCAAAGTTTGTTTGTGGTAGGATTTAGAAATTTTACATTATAATTTCCTTTAGTTTCCGTTAAAATATGATTTGTAAATAGAAAAAAAAGTAAAAATAGATTCCCCGTAAAATTAATAGTAATTGATTAGATAGTCCTAATTTTTCTGAGAAAATTTGAAAATGTCCACGAGATTTCATTTTCATTATTTTCATTTCGCTTTCATTAACTAACATATTGTCAAATTGTTTCAATTTCTGAAACAAGTTTGATGTTATACAGTCGTGCTCGCAGTGAAAGGAATCAGAATAATTCATCTAGTAACGAAGGAGGAGCCAGCGGAAGAAGTGCAAGCGCAAGCGCAGGTGCCGGGAGCAGTGGAGTTGCAGGAGGAGCTGCATCAGCAAGTGCAGCAGCTGGGACTGGAGCAAGCAGCAGTCCATCAACTGGACTAAATAGCAGCGAACGGGAAGCGTTTGGGCGCTGGAGAGACAGACAGTATTTTGGACCACGTCGTTGGTTCCAAAGCGGAAGAGAAGAAGCATGGGATAAAGAAAGCGGTAAGTTTTGTACATTATTTTGGGGTATCGAAACAGAATTTTTTTTTTGTTACGATATCCCAAAGGGTGCCCCATTTCCAAAGTAGAATAAATATTGACATCCAAATTTTAATAGGAAAATTCTATTACAATCTAGATCCGAAAAAGAAAGATCTTTCATCGGGGTTTCCATTGTGGGTATCTGATGAGTTGGAAGCATGGCCAGAGAAGGATACACCAATCCGTTTCTCCCAAATTGCTTCATTATATTCAGAGTTCATAGGTGTTACAGTGAAGGGAGAATTGCATCAGTGGCGTTGGGCGGATGTTGATGCGTATAAGAACAACGATGCTCCAAACATTCATCATCCCAAGACAACTTTGTTGAATTTGGCTTGCGAAAAAATAACGCACATTTCTGCCACGTCAATTAGATGCTCGGTGGCCACAGAAAGTGGACGAATCGCGACTTGGATGGACGAATTATTGGGTTACGCCGGAAACAAGTTGGAGCATGTGGCCACAAGTTATCCAGAATTTGCTTTGGACAAGATAATCTCGTTGCACACTTGTACTTTGTACACCGTTGCTAGGACGGAGAGCGGAGAATTGTTTTGGTGGGGCGTTTTACCGTTTGGACAACGCAAAAGATTGTGGGATAAATATAAGGCGAAAGCTAAAAAACCTTCACGTCCCAGTTTAAATACGCCAGAAGTAACTGTTGGGGCTCAGGTTTGCATGAAAAACAGTCCAATGTACCAGCATGGAGCAATTGGATTCACAATTTCCAACGGTGTTCCAAAAGTTGGCCAGTTATTGAACGCCGCTTGGGATCTGACAAACATTTGTCGCTTCAAATTGTTGACAATGCCATGTTTGACTCAATATTCGACATCATCTTCATCCTCGTCGACAAATAATTCGACGCCAAACAATCAAACTGTTGCCACGGGTGAAGTAAAAGAAAAAGAAAAATCCGGATCATCTTCAAAACCATCCGGAAGTGGAAACAATAAAGAAACGGCTGATCGTTTGGACATGCCACCACCACCATCTCCCGCTTCAAGCACCTGTAGTGACACTGGAAGTGTCAGTAATTCACATAAAAGACAAAAAAGACCAACACCTAAGGAGGATCCGGATCCGAAGAAGGATGAGGAGCAGTGGCTCTTGAAGTAAGTGTTTGAAATTATTTAAACTATATTAAATAAAACGGCTTTTCAATGACATTGGTCCTTTTTTTGTTATGCAGGAAAGAGTTGTTAGTTTCAGTTTTATCTGCATTGCAAAAAGATTGAAAAACGTTTATTTATTTTGACTAAAATAAATCAATGTTTTTAAATTCCAATTGAAACAAGTTTAATTTTAAATTTACCGTGAATTTTCATGTTACAATGCGAAAACAATAATGGGAAATGGTTGTTAGCGCAAACGCAGATATAGCAAAGAGCGAAATGTCTTTAGTTTAAGGATTAGCCGCTAGAATGACTAAGCGTTGCACGTGTTCACGCCATAACTGCGCATAAAATAAGATCCATATTTGAATTTTGAAATTAAAATAGGACAAAAAACATTTTTTTAAGGTTAAGTGTAATGTTATTTAGGTATAAGCCATGGTCACATAACCTAAACAATGTTATTTGTACCAAAATTCAAATATGTATCTTACCTTTTGTCGCAGAAATGCCACTTTGTCAGTTCCTCGGTCATTTGCCTGGGTTCTGTCGNTAAGCGTTGCACGTGTTCACGCCATAACTGCGCATAAAATAAGATCCATATTTGAATTTTGAAATTAAAATAGGACAAAAAACATTTTTTTAAGGTTAAGTGTAATGTTATTTAGGTATAAGCCATGGTCACATAACCTAAACAATGTTATTTGTACCAAAATTCAAATATGTATCTTACCTTTTGTCGCAGAAATGCCACTTTGTCAGTTCCTCGGTCATTTGCCTGGGTTCTGTCGCTTAATCAACCAAGCAATGTCCAGCCATAAATAAAAGAACGTCAGTACGCCATCATTTTGGTAGCGGCAATTACGAAAAATTCATTTTAACAGATTTCTCTAGTTCTGCGTTCGCATTAAAGATCAGCCGCCCTTCTAATAGCCCGATTATTCAAACTCTTGCATATTTTGGTATAGATCTTCCAAATGTATCGCATAGGTCTATTCTAAATAAAGTACCCATAAGAAAAAAACGGCGTTCTGTTAGCGAACTACCCGCGTACTACATAAAAATGTGACTGTTCGCTAATAATATTAATATCATAATAAGGCCTATAAGTACCGTATTGGCACCAGGCGAGTCCTCATATTTCAGAAAAATTTCTAGGTATTAGTGGACTCACAGCTTATAGTGGATTCCGAACAGTACGCTTTTTGTTCTTCTGGGTAGTTGCTTCAGAGCAAAAAAACGTTTTTCGGGTCTATGAGGTTCCGACTCTCGCAGGTTTCAACTGTAATAAGAGTACAGTTGGTGGAAAAAGTTACTAAAAATTTGTATTGATGTGTTTCTAGTGAAATCACCGTTTAATAGTTTACTGTAACCGCGGTTATTGCACAGAGAATCTTGGTTATTGTCACATTTTAAAGGTTCCGAGGGTCCGCGCTGATGGGCGATCCACTAAAAGATTAAATTCGACCGGTTCCATTAAGCCTTTTCCTTCCCAAAACATTGATGTGTTCCATTGCTTCATTTATCGCCAGGAGTTCTGCCGTCATGATACACACAGTGTTGATGAGTTTCATGCCAATGATGTTGTTAGAAGGTTCCACAAAGACCCCGATAGCACATTCTTTTCCCATTTTGGAGGCATCAGAATAAATTCATTTGTGCATGAACTGTAGTGTGATCTTAGCGTGTCTAGCGTAATGGTTTTCATGACATTGGGAGACGTTTGTTTTTTCAAAACTGTGTGGGCTCTTATGTTATGGAAAATGTCGATGAAGGGTAATCTTCTGGGGATGGAGGTGTAAATGTTGAGAAACAATTGTGTTTGTTTGCCTATATTTTGTTAAAACCAACCGTGACCTGAGGAAGAGCAAATGTTTTGGAATGGTCGGCAATAATAAAAATAATTGTTTGGAAAGAAATTTAAATGAAAAACCGTTTTATTCATCTAGTGAGTAAAATACCCAATACTAGTTTGGAAAAATCTCGGTAAAAACTTCTTAAACTGGCGAACTGATAATTGAACTTAATGATACTAAAAAGTATGCACATTTCCCCGTAATTTTGATGACCATCAATTATTGAAACTACTTAAAATACTTTTTCAAAGTGTATTTAAGCTTTAAATACTTAAACATTTATATTACAATACTCTTTTTTCCTAGGGACGTAATATTCGTCGAAGACGTTCGATCAGTCCCAATTGGTCGTGTACTCAAAGTTGACGGAGACTTTGCCGCTGTACGTTTCCCTTCAGCGCCGGCAAGCACAGGAACTAAAGATAAAATTGATGATCCATCAATCGACGCCTGGCAAGACTGTCGTTTATTGCGTAAAGATGATCTTCAAGTAATCAAATCGGCAACAACTTCACGCGTTCCTGATTGTTTCCAGAAAATTCCACGTCGTATTGTTTTGAATCCGCATATTCCGAGCTCTTCAGGAGAATCATCATCATCCAGCACAAGCTCTCAACTGCTTACAATAACTGTTGATTCAAAAGGAATTCATGCGATCATGAAAACAGGAACCAAACTCCACTATTCGTTGTTCAATTTGAATTCGGGAAGACAGGAGCAAGACAGCGTCTTTCCAACAGACATTGCATCATTTTTGGGAGCATCGGCTAGCAACGTTTCGTTAACATGCGCAGGAGATTGTTCTGATAGCGTTTTGTTACTTCGAGATGGAAACAACACGATCTATCCTGTTGCAAAAGATTGCATTGACGCAATTCGTGATCCGAATTGGCTAGATTTGCCTCCAATCAAATGTATTGCGGCAGCTTCATTAACGCTCCCTTCTGTAGGGTTGAATTTAAAATCGCAGGTTGCTCTCGTCGTATTAGCGCCTGAGATACAAGTTTTAATGTCGAGAATTTTACGCTGCGACGTCGAAGGAGTACGTCAAGTATTGACACAATTGGAAAATGAGCTGAAAAATCAAACAACTACAGTTATTAATGAACATACTGACGGAAATCGTAACATTATCCACGCTTGCATCAGCATGTGCTCCCCAACATCGAATAAAGAAGCGGATCTTGATTTGTTGGCGACAACAAATGCCACCGGAGCATCAAACTCTTCTGGAACAGCCACATCCGGTACAAACACCTCTGGATTAGAGTGCATTAATGTTATAACAAACACGATGATGGGAAGCCGTCCCGTCACAATTCGAGAAATTATGCGTCGTGCAACTCACAGCGTTAATCGTGAATTGGAAGCATCTTCAAACTCAAATGGTGCTCCTTTACCACCCGGAAATGAGGAATCTGCCGCAGGATCACTTCCAGTCGTCTACTGGCCCCCAGAATACGATCCAACTAGCGGAGATGAAGACAGTCTAACCGGATTAAATTCGTCTAATAAACAAATGAACGAGTCGTACATTTCGAATCCAGGAGAACGAAGAGTAAATGCTCTTTTAATTGTCGCCTTGTTATGCGATAGTCCCGTTCTTCAACCTCACTTACGTCAACTGTTAAGCGCTAAAGATGCACAAGGGCAAACTCCGTTCATGTTGGCCGTCACGTGCCGCGCATACCAAGCGGGAATTTCAATATTCAACGCCATTTTGAAAATATCGAATGGTGATTCTGTTGTACGTGATTCGATGATTTTCCCAGTTGGTTCTGCGCCCGACCAATCACCGTTGGGAATTTTGTGCTGCAACGACACTTGCTCGTTCACTTGGACCGGAGCAGATCATATCAATCAAGACATTTTTGAGTGCAGAACTTGTGGATTGACAGGATCTCTATGCTGTTGTACTGAATGTGCAAAAGTTTGTCATAAAGGACATGATTGTAAATTGAAGCGAACATCGCCGACGGCATATTGCGATTGCTGGGAGAAATGTAAATGCAAAGCGTTGATTGCAGGAAATCAAACTAAAAGGTACGAGTTGTTGTGCAAAATGGCGACAGATACGGATTTGGTAACACGCTTCAATTCTCGCGGAGAATCCATTTTGTTGTTCTTGATCCAAACAGTTGGACGACAATTGGTTGAACAGCGACAATATCGTGCAACATCCCGTGTCCGTAGCTCATCTTCAAATGCGAGAAAAACACCGTCGTTGGACGCAGAATCAGATATGCCAGAGCATGATTTGGAACCACCGCGATTCGCTCGTAAAGCGTTAGACAGATTGTTGACAGATTGGCCAGCTGTTCGTTCAATGATTATGACGGGTGCGGAACAAGAGAAACCCATTGTTCCAAATCCAAATCAACCGTTTTACGATGACGATAGTCAGCAATTGTATCTTCAATCTCAAAGTGGAACAACTTTATTGGACAAATTCACGCACAGCTTAATTGTACGATGCAGTAACGAGCCTTTGGAGAAATTGTTGTTGACTTTAGTGAGCGAGCTTCAAAATGAAGCAATTTCCGGACGTGTTGAGGAAGCTCAAAAGGTGTCTAGACGTTTTGTGCGATCAGTTTCACGAGTTTTCGTAATATTCAGCATTGAGCGCTTCAATAATCCAGAGAAGCAGAGAAATTCAACGACCCAGGCACGACATTTACAAGCTTATCGTCGAGTCTTCACGACATTATTCAAATTTGCGATTGAAGAGCTTGTTGAAATTGCAGATGCTTTGATAACACCTGTTCGTTTAGGCGTTGTTAAACCAACAGCTCCATTCTCGTTCTCCTCAAGCAGCATTGATGCGCTAACAAGCACCGATGATTTATTCTCTGTCGAACCACTTGCTCCACCAACATCAAGGTCAATCAACATATTAGACACTGGAGCATCATCCTCTCGAATGGAAGTCATTGATAACGAGCGTAGCTCAGCTTCTGGCTTCATGTCAAGAATTAATATCAGATTGGGAGAAATTGAAGAGCCCGATAATGATGCCGCAATTCAGGATGATGGAGAAACTTCGGAACAAGAAGAGATGTCGGAAAGAGAGCAACCACCACCAAGACGTTCATCTACGATGCGTTCAGTTGCAAATGCTTCTTCAATTAACGCAGAAGAAGAATCTCAAGATCCATTGCGAAATGACGAAGCAGCACAAGGTGAAAGCGATAACGAATTTAATTTCCACGAAGCTGAAACAGAATCAGATTCGGACGATAATCAAAGTACACAAGATGCGCAGCGTAGTGTACAAACTGGAGCCACCGCTGGATCAGATACAGGTGAAGAATTTTAGAGAATTTAAAATATAATTTAACATAAAAAACGATACTAATTTCCCTTTTAAAAATGTTAAGACACTATTGCTCCTATTAGATTTTAAAGTCTTCTACAATTTCAGGCTTACGTTCCTTTTTAATGTTTAACGAAAATGAAGATGATTCCGGCGATTCAAGTCAGCCTGATGACGAAGCGTCTGAAGATGGAGAGAGTGATGATCATTCACAGGAAGATTTTACAATTGGGGAAGAGCAATTGGAAAGAAGGTGAGTTATTTTGATTTTATCCAAAAACGCGTTTCTATTATTGAGAATTTTTTTTAAGACCAACAACTGGACACCAACGCAGCAATTTAGCTCCACAATCGATGCAATGGGCAATTCGTAGCCGTGATTCAACACGATCTTCAAGCGTCCGTTTAACCACTGGAGGTTCAAATCTAGTTTTTATCGATCCAAATGCGTTGAGAAGAACAACGGCCGCTAGCAATGCAGTAACCGCTGCACAACAGCAAGAATCGCCCACAATGGCGACAACAGCGAGCGCTTTGGCACGAGCTTTTGGAATAGTGATCCGTCAAATTTCTGATTTGATTGGAATGCTTCCAAATAGTTTGTCGAGTGCGCAATCTATTTTGGACATTACACACCAAGAAGCTATTCAACTACAAGTAATTTATAAATTCCATATTTTAAAATAAAATTAACGCTCTTTCCATTTCATAGATGTACGTCGAAAAACGTTTAAAACCAACTTGGGATTGGATTTTGACAGTAATGGAAGCGACAGAAGCTCAACTGCGGTTTGGAGCTTCATTAACAGACTCGACAGATTCAACAAATCCACTTCATCCATTAAACACTCCACACCCAACAGCCCCAACTACGACTACTGGAAATACTTTGTCCATGGGAGTTTTAGGTACGTTTTCTCTTAAATAAAAACTTGCTTATTTTACCAGAAATTCCCGTTGTTGTGGTTCTGCCGACATTGCCAATTTTTTATATACGGCGTGGGTTGGAAAACATTTGGAACCCGGAATCCTCTTGTAGTGCTCCTTACGACAAACCATTCTGCAGCAATACCATCCTCCAATTCCTCTTGGTGGCGGAGATATTGCCATTTGAAATTTTTTGCACAAAATTACAAACTACACAAGAATAATTTAAAATCTTGGTTTTGTATGATAGGTGACTTCAGTACCTTTCAATTGACACCTTCCAGAAGCCTAGGCATCATGTTAGTCTTGAGATAATGATTTTGAAGCACCAAAAATGAAGAAATTCAATATTTGTTGAAAAGTGTTGATTTCCTGCATTTTTGGTGCTTCAAGTCGATTATCTCTCGACTAACAAGATCTCTAGGCTTATGTAAAGTGTCAATTGAAAGGTAATGAGGTAAGCTATCATACACAATCAAAATTTTGAATAAATCTGGTGTAATTTGGAAGTGCAAATTAGTGCAAACAATTTTAAATGGCAGTATCTCCGCAACCAAGAGGATTTTGAGGATGGTATTATGCTGAATGGTTTGTCTTAAGAAGCACTAAAATAGGATTTCGGGTCAAACGTTTTTCAACCCACCCGGTGTATTTTTTCATTTCTGCAACAATTTTGTTTCAGCAGCAGGACAAGCAAGAAACAGATCAACAACTTTGAATGTGCTAAGTGCGCCAACTGCACGCAGCATTGGATTCTCTGAAAATGATAGAAGCACTCGCGATGGTATGTTGAAATTTTAAGCGAGTGAAATATTTTTATGTTACCTAGGTACTTGATATTGAAATAAGTGAACGCTTTGAACATTTGAACAGGACTGAATAATTTTTATTATCT
>JXPH01017737.1:7167-17977 GCA_001014845.1 Mochlonyx cinctipes
AATGAGCTGGTAACTCATTAGCATAACCATTAAAGTTGTTGTGGTTCGGAATCCACTATACGCTGTAGGTCCACTAATGCCTAGAAAGTTCACTGAAATATGACCTAGTCACCTAGTCCAAATAGGATACTATAGGCCTTATTATTATATTTATTATGACCTATTCATAAATAGTCCAAAAATTGGTACTGAGATTGTATTGTTGTTGTAATAGAGGGTACAAAGAAAATGACGAACTTTTGTATGGGAGCCTTTGCTCAATTAGGGTAAAAATTAATAGGGCATAAAGTGGGTACCAATTAATAATTTTGAACAAAACTTCAAAAGATTTTATTCATAAATGTGTGATTTATATCGGTTTTATCGATATAATGACGAACTTTTGTATGAGAGCCCACAGAAGCCTTTGTCGGATTGGGCACTCATATGAATGGATCACGTGTCCTTATCAAACGAATACTTCCTACATAATTTCAGCTCGATCGGACAAACATTCTAGGAGTTTTCTTGAGACAAAAAAACTGTATACGGATCGTGGGATCGCGAGATCCCCAAACCGACTAGCAGACATCAAACCAATTTTGGTCGGAAATGATTCCTAGAGGTCCAAAACGTGTTTTAAAATTTATTTGTGCGATTTTCATTTTTGGACCAAACGCATGACTTTCACTTCTGGAACTTAAAGTAAAAGGCAAAATCTCGAAGAAAAGAACACTAAACATGGCAATTCAAATTTCAGTATCTCATTGATCAGTTTTTGAAAAATAACTCGGCGACAGGTGGCGTTATCTGCACAAAAGGTACGATTTGCGCCAAAACAGAAAAAGACATTTTTCGAAATTTCGAAATTTATGACACTGTGGCTTTTACTTTAACTGAAGGTCTTGCATTTGGTCCAAAAATGAAAATCACCCAAACACGTTTTGGACCTCTAGTAATTTCTGATCAAAATTGGGTGGACGACGTCGCCATCTGTTAGTCGATTGGTGGGTCTGTTTATCCGTTTTCCCGTAGGCAATCCTATGTCTATACAAAACTTGTACACGGTTTGTCCAATTGAGCTGAACATTTGTTGGAAGAGTTTATTTGGTGAGACCACGTGATCCATTCATATGAGACCACAATCAGTCAAAGGCTCCCATACACAAGTTCGTCATTTTATCGATAAAAAAGATATAATCAATTAATAAAATCGTTTGAAATTTTGGCCAATATTATTGATTGGTACCCATTTTATGATTAGCAATTTTTAGTCCAATCGGAGAAAGGCTTCTGTGGTTGGTGAGATAGGGTCATCCTGTTCAAGGTAGGTTGAGTCAACATCAGGGGTCGATAGTGAACGATAGATGGCAACCTTAAAAATAGATTTTTGACCGTATTGAAAAGTGAAGAAATCCGAGCCAACATGTTCTTCGTTGGAGGCGTTGACATCATGAAAAAAGATCTGGAGGTTTGAATCGATAGAGATCAGTGGGGGCAACATTTTATAATACTACGTCAAAATCCGGGGATTTAGAGATGAGATCATCTCCTAGAACTATTTAGTTGAGTTGAATTTTTAACCCTTGGGATTCACTATAGGTTTCCGTCTGGTGGTTGGTGAAATTATGTTCACTATCGACCCCTTATGCCAACTGACCCTACGTCAGACATGACTGAAGTGAAATTGGCTAATAGGAATGAGTTAAAATTTGGTTCTTCGACGCATGCTTATAAGTGAATATTAACATCAACATGTCTGAGGTAGGGTTAGATGACATCAGGGGACGATAGTGAACATAAATTTACCAACCACAGATGGCAACCTATAATGGATCCAAAGGGTTAAACATTTAATTCCTCCAATAATTAGATATTGCTCTCATAGACCTCTATCGATTCAAACCACTAAAATACGGTGATTTTTTGGACCCCTCGATCTAACACTACTTTTATTGAATGAAACTTATAGTTTCTTAATAGTCCGAAATTTTTTCTGTTTTTTTTAAATTTTCCATTCAAGCGTGCAAAACAGCACATGAAAATTCTTTAAGTTTTTTCTAAGTCCACTATATCACAAGGGCAGAATAAGAATTTGTATATCAATTACCAGCAATTTTTAAAATGCATTCTACCCTTCTATTATGCGGCACGGACATTCAAAATTTCTTTCTCTTCCGATGATTTTTCCATCAGATAAAATTACCCTCCTTGATTTGCATACGATATTTAACCTTAACATGTAAAGTCATTAAAAAATATTAAATATTTTGTTTGGTGGGAAAAAGTGTTGCGTGATTAATTTTTCAAAATCATGATTTATTTTTCCATTTTGTTTTCAAGGGTATAAAATCCTTGTTTGCTTTTGGACGGTGAGTGGCAAGGAGAAAGAGAAGTTTGGTACTCTTACGAAGTGTAAATTGTGCGATAAAAAATAGGACCTATACAAAAATAAATCACTTTTCCACTCACCTTTTTTACCCACAATTTCCTCTACATGAAATAATCTTCCACAACAAGTAAAAACACTGAACATTTTTAAGCTCCCTTTTAAAAATGGATGTTCGCAAATCTCATAAATTGAACAAATTGCCGAGCATAATAGCAATTTATGTATGTTTTGGTGTGAATTTTTAATGCAATCTCTTTGAGAATAAAATAAAATTGCAATTTAGTCGTGCGATAATCCGATAATCCGAAAAAAAGTTAACTAAATGGGGGTTTGAGCTTCAGCTGTGGCAACAAAGTATCAGACGATGATATTGGGAGACAATTATTTATAAATAATTCAGTCGAAGTCGGTACGAGACGAGCATTGGAAATTTTCTGATATTTTTTTCTCTCCCTGGGAAAACTTCATTCTGTATTCAAATTGTAACTTATGGAAATTGAAAATAAAAGGGATTGATATTATCAAGAAAGAAAATTTTTCCACCCTCCCCTCACTGTTGTTCAAAATGTACGTGCAGTGAAGCGACGTGGAAGGTGCTGCGTTCTTAGAATATTGAAAGCAGATAATCTTTTTCCCATCTTTCGGAGATCAGATCTAGTTAATTGAAATGTTTTGGGATCATATATATGCAGACTTGGTTCTGTGCGATGGTGTGGAAGCAATTCCTTTTATATATTTGGAAATAAATCCTTTTCTGAAGTCTCATGAATAGAAATTGGAATGAAAACGGAAACTAAATCTAAATTGAGAAGCTTCTTTATGATTTATTGTACGTCGGATATTATTTACAGATTGAAGTAAGGACCGTATATATGATGGACTCCTTAATTTAACATTGTTTGCAAAAAATGGAATTGTATTTAATTAAAAAGTCTGACTGGCATGGAATAATGCATGCATTTTTAATGCAAATTAAAATGGAAACGAATGCACTTTTAAATTGATTAATATTTTATTTAAAAATAAAATATCAAATTTGACATGTTTGCTTGTATATGATTGCAATTTTCAAGCCGTAATCACAAAATTACCATTGAAATGTGAGTCTGTATATGGCAAAAATTTAATTACAATTTCACGTCAGAAATTTTGGGTTTTTTATTGTAATTTGATACAATTTTAATTATATTTTGGTCTCGCTAATAACATTGTCGTTTGGGTGTATGAACTCTCAGAAGGAGTCAAAAAGAACGATGAAATAATCGAAACCTCTATATTGTAGTTTTAAACAACTAAAACATATCAAAGTTCGAGTGCCAAACATATATTTGCTATAATTTGAGCTTAGTTTTTTTTCCCTATATGTAGCTCAATATTTGTTTCCAGAGTACTACGGTAGCCATATTGAAAATTTCATGAGACCACTTGACTTGTTCTGCTTTGAAAGCGTTAATTCGACCTAATTTTAGCAAAACCTGACCTTAAAGTTGAGAAAGAAAACGATATAGTTGAACAACCTGAAGCAAAACTAGGATCGATGATTCACCAAAATTCTCAGAATAAGTATTTTAGGGCATACAAATTCAGAATTTCTTGGTTGAGCTTAAAAATTCTTGTAGGAGAAGGTGGGTTACAACAGAGTGGATTATGTAGCTTTTCTTTCAAATGTATTGTATATTTTGTGATACGAACTGGATTAAGACTTCGACAAAAATGATATATGCATATTTTGAAGAAGTTCGGAAAAGTATTTACAGAGTTATCCAAGAAAGTCTGGTAATTGGAAGCACCAGGAATGAATTATATTATCTCAAATATAGCACAGGAACTGTTTTTGTTCTCTTGCCATAAGCTTATATTCCAAATTTGAGCTCATTCCGATCAGTAGAACTCAAGAGTTCTGGCAGTGGCCGGTACCTAGCAGGCTTCAGATGTTCTTGGCTAGCGATCACTAGGATTCAAGAATTCTGGAAGTTCCTGGTATACAGGAGCCCACAGTTCTTGGTGATCTAGGGTCAAACATTTTTAGGAACTATTCTTGGCTACTTACCAAAAGCTTCTATTCTAAATTTGAGCTCATTCCGATCACCAGAACTCAAGAATTCTGGAAGTGTCTGGTATACAGGAGCTTCAGATCCCGATCTCTCATGGTCAAACTTTTTTGGGAGTTTTTCTTGGTCACTTGCCACAAGATTATGTTCCAAGTTTGACACGTCAGACGACAGACAGACTTTTATTTTTATTTTTCACGTTTCAGACCATTTGGAGCAAATTTTCCCGAGGAACTATTTTTTTATTGAATACATAATCTTTTATTCCATCTAAAGATATGACGAAAAAAAAGCTAAAACGGTGTTGCAAATGAACTAGACATCTAATTTTTTCACCAAATGGTAGATCATGGTTAAAAATTTTGTTAATAACATTAGTTACATAATTGAAATTTGAGCTAATAGGCGAAAAACATAATAAAGCTCCAGATTTTCGGTAATCACCTTGCAGTGTCTTAGGTTATTAACTTGAATCATAATTTTAGCTTTTCTTTCTTTTTCTAATCATATCTAGTTATAGATAGAAAAGATTATGTATTCATTAAAATTTGAACAAATTTTGTCCCACGGGAAAAGTTGCTCAAAATGGTCTAAAACGTGAAAAAACAATTCCGTCTGTATGTGTGTGTCTGTTTATCTGAGGCTTCGATAACTCTCGTAATTCTGAACCAATTTGGCGGAGATTTTGTTCGGGGGCTTTTCTTAATGAAAGTAAGGAGTTCATTAACAGGCCGAAGTAGGCCACGGAGTCTTGGGCCCCCCATGTAAATTCACCATATCTTTCCAGAAATCTTGAGTTCTAATGATCGGAATGAGCTCAAATTTGGAACATATTCTTGTGGAAAGTATCCAAGAACAGTTCCTTAAAATGTTTGAGCAGAAAATCTGGCTCCTGCAAACCAGGAACTTCCAGAATTCACAAAATCTAGTGATCGGAATGAGCTCAGATTTGGAATATAAGGGACATCGGGAAATTTGGAATATTAGAGGCATTGAGATAAGATAGCCGGTATGTACTAGAAACATCCAGAAAAAATGTGTGTTACTTTGTTGAGGAAGCTCAGCTGGATAAATAAAGGCTCAGATCTATACAAGTACGTTGCGAGCATAATTGGTCGTTTTGCAAATAAATGAACTTAAAATGGGGATTTTTGATATATACGTGATTCAGAAAATAATTTTTTTTGAAATGTATCTTTAGCAACTAATCCAGCAAAAAGTATGTTTAGCCATTTAGCAAAAAATGTGGAACGAATTTTTGTTGAAAACAACTGTCAAAATTAGGTTATTATACGTCTTAGAAAACTGTTTTTCTTTACTTCACTGTATTTTGAACTTGATTTGGGTAAAATTCCTGGAGATTAGGCAAATGAAAAATCAGGAATACATTGAAGACCGAATTATTTGTTGAAAAAATCATAACATATAAAAGATTTTTAAGGGCCAGAAGATGGCTCAATGGGTTAAAATGCCATGACATATCTATACCAAACATATATACCATTAGTTCGAATCCAGACTGAACCATATCAACTCTATTTGGATCGCGTTTTCAATATTTCGTGGTATGTCGGACTGGTGACAATACTCAACAAAATAACCCGTGGAAGTCAAGAGAAAGAGATAGAGAGTGAGAGAAAAGAAGAATTTTAATCCAAATGTCAATTTTTTTTTACTTATTCAGGAAAAGTAATTTTTAATAGAAATTTTTGTTTACATGGTTGTCGTCCGGAGCTTACACGAGAAGGCTGCCTTAAAGTTCTGGTATTTAGCTTAAGTAACACACGCAGAAAAATTATTGTTAGGTTTAAACAAGAAAGGCTCCCAAGCAGGTTCTTGTTAACGAAGTTGTTGTTAATCCCAAACAAGATCCTGGTTGCCGCAAACAATGGTACTTGTTGAAACATTCTTGGGGCTAACAGGTTCTTGTTTGACATGTTAGCTTCAAACAGGCTCTTGTTCTTGAGATTTTTCGAAAAAGTCTCAATTCCAAGATCTTGTTTGTCTCTAATAAGAAACGTTAACCCCAAGCAGGTTACAACAAGATCCTGTTGATTTTTAATAATTCGCCTAACAAGTTTTTTCTCCCTGCAGAATTTTTTTTGTTAGATTTAAACAAGAAAGGCTCCCAAGCAGGTTCTTGTTAACGTAGTTATTGTTAATCCCAAACAAGATCCTGGTTGCCGCCAACGATGATACTTGTTAAAACATTCTTGGGGCTAACAGGTTCTTGTTTGACTTGTTAGCTTCAAACAGGATCTTGTATTTGAGATTTTTCGAAAAAAATCTCAATTCCAAGATCTTGCTTGTCTTCAATAAGAATTGTTAACCCCAAGCAGGTTACACCAAGATCCTGTTGATTTTTAATAAGTTTTCCTAACAAGTCTTTTCTCCGTGCAGAAGTCTAAATATTGAACCTCTAAGGAGAAAACCGTGAGCAGTAATCTCGTCTCGACTCCGCATTCTACTGTTACCTCTCGAAGGTAGAATATGGTCAAAATTACCGTTTTTTGATTCCGTGGGGACAATGTCTCTGATCAGATTGTCTAGTTCACCCATGTTTACGTAATCAGGATTTAGTTTTGTTGAAAATGTTTAAACAAACCTGAAAAAGATTACTTTTCTGGAAAGTATATGGTACTAGAGATTCACCGGTTTCATAGGGACAGGAATTTACTGTACCGTTAGAAAACATCTTTCACACATTGTCCTTTTTTGAACATTTTACATCTTTTCACCTATTAACGTAAAAAACACAATTTATGCTGGGTTACTGAAAACGTACTTGGAACCTACGGATATTAGAAAGTAAAAAATCAAGGCCCTAAATTCTGGTCATAAGTTTAAAAAAAATATTTTTAGAGATCTAGAACTCCCGAATCCCGAACAAAATTTGTTCTTACACATTTGGTCTCATTTGGTCTCATTTGGTCTCATTTTGACAGTATATTCTGGTATTTCAAATATCCATATTTGTAAGCTTTTTGGCCTACCAAACAATTTAGCTGAAGACACGAATGCACTAGACTTTAATCACCCAGCAAATTTAGGGTAGTTGCCATATCAGTCCACAGGTTGCAGCATATCCTGGTATTTTAAATATACATATTTGGAAGCTGTTTAGCCTTCCGAACAACTTTGCCCAAGACAAGAATGCTCTAGAATATCATCCAGCAAAGTTAGGGTACTTTCCATGTCAGTTCGCTAGGTGGCAGCATATTCTGGTATTTCAAATAAACATATTTGAAAGCTGTTTAGCCTACCAAACAACTTTGCTCAAGACAAAAATGCTCTAGGATGTCTTAGAGCAAATTTATAAGAAGAATCTCGATTCTACGTACACCTGGATTAACTGGCTTCAGAACCTAAACACTGTCTTTAACTATGTTTAGGAAGTGCAATTTTGGTACAGATTGTGCCCAAATCTGACAACTAGAATTATTCTACTGGAAGTGGATTAAAAAACTATTAAAATAGGAAAAATCGATATTTAAAACCAGTAAGTGACCTTCTTAGCACATGGTTGTGACTTGTGACCTTAATATTTAAAAAATTGTTGCTGTAAAACGTGGAAATTTAAATTTACTTTTTCTCGGTGAATTATTCTTATTTTTTCCTAAAATTCTTTTTAGTATAACAAGATTATTTTGCGTGTTATTTTTTTAATGCGAAAATATTTCATAGTTTTTGTTCAACAAAAATTAAATAATTCGATAGTAAAAGTCTCATTTTTTAAAACCATGCTACAGAACAGAAAAAAGTAGAAAGGGTTGAGACTATACGGAGAGGTTGGGGGATAATCGATTTTTATGTTTGTGGTGTTGCTTTATTATATTGTTGATAGCATTAACGATAAGAACTTTTGTCATTCCAGTTGTTGGAAAGTGTCGTTTCAACCCTTGGAATTGTTGTGAAAAGTTTGGCCTGTGGCAAAATAAATAAAACTGTTTGCAACAATTTATCAAAATGTGTGTTAAATTGGGGAATTGTTCAGGACAATAAACAATTGTTTATCAGAAAAAACACATGGAAATTCGGTTTAAAAATCGAATAAAAATAAAAACAAAATATGACGTTTCGGTAATTTTATTAACTTTATCAGGGTTTATTATAATTTTTTTATATTAATAGATACTTACGGAACCGCCAACAAGATCCTAAATTATTATTTTAAATATTTTTTTAAAAAAGGATTCAGGTTTGCAGTGTTTGATTTTAATATAATTTAAACGTGTATTTATAAGGATATTTTACAGTGTGTTTTTAGGGGGTGTATAGACAATTTCAACTGAAAATATGCAAATACCAGGTCTAGAGGAAAGCTTCGATTATTATCGTTATTATTTTTATCCTACGACTACAAAAGCATACTACAAAAAAGCAGACAACATGCGATTTAATTGAAGAACAGTAGATTACCGTAAAGTTTCTTAATTCTGTCCTTCAATTAAAATAGTGATTTTTTAAACTCTACTAAAATGCATAAATACAGACATACAATATAGAAATTAAAGTACAGACAAATAAAAAATAGCTTTTTTTGTTATATTTTGAAAAATAGCTTACATTTCCATCATCTATTTTAGATTAGAGAAATCATGTATAATTTTACTTTTATATGCAATTTGAAAATATGTGTTGAATTTAACTCAATCTATAGTAAACTTTAGTAGAATTTATGATAATAATTGTGCATAAAGTAGCGGTTTTGTTTCATTAAAACTCAACTTAGTCACTAATTAACTGTTATATTTTGAATAATTAAAAATTTAAAGTTAAAGCTTTTTACTGATACTATATAAAGTGTGTGGTGAAGATGTGAAGAAGTATTACATTTTCTATTATATAGTTTGGCTGTAATAAAAAAGCAAAAGATCCAAAATAAAGAAACTGTTGATTGTTATATACATGATTATTAGTAGTTAAAATAAATATATAAGACACTGTAAACGACCATTATTCGAAAAGAATTTGTTAATCAATTTCCAAACATGTGTTAAAATAATTTTAAAGCAGCAAAAAATCTAAAGAAACTAAAATTGTTGCAAAATGTCCAATCAAGAATCTGAATGAAAATTAAAAACAAATGTGAAAGGTCGAAAAAATGTGCGTTTACAGTAGAAAATAATGTAAATTTTGTTTCATCTTTTTGTTAATTTATGTTTTACTTTTTTCTGGTATCTTTTTTAAATTTCATTTTAAAATTATCTTCTCCTTTTACCCTGACTAAAAATGCAACATTGATCGATTATCGATCAATTCGACATTGATTATGGACCTCAAAAGTTAATTTCAAGTTTAGTTTCTGAATTTAATTTCATTGAATTCAAATGCTTAGATAATTTTGAGCTAGGAAATTTCACTTTTCACTCACACAATTATCGATCAAATCGATTTTGGCTCTGAATGCTTCAGAAGTTTAAGATTAAGTTTTTGTTACTAAATTTTATTTTACTGGTTTCAAACAAACAACGAAATTTGCTTGAATTTACGTAAAATATTGAAATATGCTTACTAGATATTTGAATTAGAACATGCAAGATTGATCGATTATCGATCAATATGACTAAATGCTTCTAAAACATAAAGTCTTCCCTCTCTTCTAAATTTGATTTTCATGAATTTAAAGGGAATTCTGAAATAAGGTCAAGGTTAAGGTTAATAAGATTTTCAACAATGAAAATTAGTCATTGATCGATTATCGATTATCGATTAATTCTATTAAATTCTTCTAATTTAACTTTTATAAATTTCTCTTCTGAATTTTTATAACCATGAAAAAAATTTGTTTATCTCAAACAAGAAAAGTCCAGAACCATTTAAAATTAAATCAGTTTGTAGCAAAAGAGATTAATTTAGAGATAGTTTTTCCAAACAAGATCTTGCTTCTTTCAAACGGGGGTTTTCGTTCAACCAAGATCTCGTTTCTTCAAATTTCAACAGTAAAATGTAAAAATACGCTTAATCGATTTTCGATCTAAAAACTAACATTGATCGATTATCGATTAAAATTCTATTTTAGCCCTGAATGCATTTAAAGTCCTAAATATCCTTATTTATCTATTTTTAATCACGCCTAATTGATTTTCAAACGAGAGTATTAAGTTTGATCGATTGTCGTTCATTTAACAAACGCGTCTAAAAATTAATTCCTCAAAATTTTTTTTCGTGCCTAAATTTAATATGAAGGAATTTGAAATAAACTTTTTGCATCATAAGCTTAATCGATTTTGTACCTAGAAAATTTAACATTGATCGAGCATTGTTCAATAGGGTGGAGCGGAGTTGTATGGAGGATTTCCAAACGATGAAATTCAAAAATATACCCCCAAAAAGCTGCCATTTGGTCCAAGAATCATCCTTGATTTTTTTCAGATTTTTTAAATTG
>JXPH01017790.1:0-15529 GCA_001014845.1 Mochlonyx cinctipes
TTCGGTAATCGTGTAATCTCGAGAAATGGTTCAGTCAAATGACCACCTCACTCGTGGAATTTAACGCCGTTGGATTACTTTTTATTCAGCTACGTTAAGTCGTTGGTTTCTGCCAACAACGTTAGAGGTGCTCAGGAATAATATTAAAAGTGAAATTTCCAACGTTTTGGCCGATATGTGAGGAAGAAATTTGGCTTCACAAAATCGATCGCTGCAAACGTGGTCGCGGTGCTCATATGAACGAGATCAAACTCCTGGGATAAATTTCAGCTCGATGTCTCAATTATTTTGTGATTTATTTAAATACAATATTGTTATGATCTTATTGAAAAACCCTTTATATTATTATTATTATTATTTCAAGTGCTGATATTTTCCCGGGGTAAGACTACAGATTGCTAATCCAAAGATTAGCGGTTCGAATCTTGCCAGTACCAAAAAAACCTTTTTTTTATTTTCATTGCATCAGGAGCACATGAATAAATGTTTTCGGTAACTTTGAAAGTTATCCGAATTTTCTGAGATATTTATATTAAAAATGAACAGCCCAACACAGAACACAATTCTGGATTAACGGAACAGTCTTGCTACTAAACAGAAATTCAACCAAGACTAGATCCTACCGCAAAATAAGACGTGAGAGCATACTCATTGCTTGCTGCAGGCGTTTACACGGCGTCCTAACGGATATGATTAAATGTAAATAATTTTAAGCATAATTGCAAAAATTAAGTAATAGTACCAAGTTTAGAAGAAAAACTACTAATATTTTCTAAAAATATTGAATTTACGTTAAAATTCTTATTTTAGCATCAAAAAGGTTCCACGTGAGGAAGGTATGGGGAAACCATGATGAATTTTTTAAATGTAAACGTGAGAATGCCGTTAGGAGGTTGAATATGTATGGAATTTTTATGGGTTACAGGCCGTGAGGATGTCTTTAGGTCACTAAAATAATGTATGTAGTCCTCACGATTTCCTCACAACTTTCTACAAAGTAGAAACACGTGAGCAACTCATTAGATTTCTCGTAGGGGTGATTTTCATCCCAGAAAATTTATTTTTTATCCAAGAACATTGCTGTTCATATCACGTATGGAAGAACAAGGACATTGGACGTTGAATGCTACATAAAAGATAAAGCAACATCTTTTTACTAATGATTTTGGGAACATAAGCTTTTCGTAAGTACTTTAAAACTGTTCCTTACAAAATTTGATCCCAGGACCTTGGCATCTGGTCACTCCTATAAACCATGAATTTTCAGGAATCTAAGGTTCTAATAACCGGAATAAGCTCATAGTTCATACTAAATCAGCATTGGAGTAGGTTTCACCTATTTCGAAAAACTTGGGAGCTCCTTATCACAGTGCCGCATAATTGGAAAAAGATCGAAATAATTCGGTTACTTTTTTGTGGAATTTTGGACTTTTTAGTCTATGGGCTGGCTAATGCAAGCTGCTACGGTTTTTATCTTTTTGTTATCTTCTTTTCTTGAACTCAAAACGTGCAATTTTGCAAACTTAAATAAATCTTAAGGAAAGCTCTTTATCTTTTTGGGGGAATGGTTTTTTAAAAGGTTATTTTTTGAGAAAAATTTAAAAGCATTTACTTGTTTCCCGTCACCTCGTTTTTATTGGTAGCAATTCAAAAACTTAGTTTGACGTAGATCAATTCTCAAACAAGAAACTAGAATCCTAGTGGTTTAGTGATATCCATGTTGACTTTGAAGCAACTCTCACCCTGTATGGGGAAAACAGAATAACTTTAAATTCTAATCTTATTGAACTTTTCTTTTTCTTACAGTATCGTGTTTAATTTTAGCATCAACGATGACATTTCCTTCAGCCATAGTCAAATAGTTTTTGTACTTATCCATATTGTGTTTTTTGCTGGGATCTGTTTTGACTTCTCCCTTTTCAACTGGACAAGAGTCTGGAATGGCGAAAAGTTTTAAGACTTCAACAATCTCCTGATTTTCTTTCCCTTTTTCCATTTCTTCGCATAGGTTGAAGTCACTTGTGGCAACTGGGAGACCGCTTTTGAACACTTCAACGTGCATCTTAAAATAAAACTTTTATCAATCCATAAAATAAATAATAATTGAAATAATTACATCAGCCGTCTTGAATCCTGTGGTCATAATTGATGCCGTTGATTCAATTTCACAGTCTTTAGTTATAGAAACGACAGATTTAGGATCAACAGTGATGACTCCATTACCAGCACAGTTTTCGATACTTTTCACTGTTAGTTTGTAGCCACCATTCTGTTTGAATAAAAAATTAACGAAATAGTGAAACCTTAGGTCAGGATACTAACACATGCACTACAAGCGGCCACAAGAGCCATTCCCAAAATGATTAGTTTTATTTCCATATTATTTAATATTCACAACACGATGCAATTTTTGCTAATGAAATGTAACTTTATTAAGTTTTTCCAACTGAATTTATAGCACAATTTTCTGATTTCCAATCATGATTTGGTAATGGATGGATTTGTTGGCATGCAATATTTTGTTTTTACTAAATAGTATGTATGTGTAAAAAAATGCTTCTATCTATGCAGAATTGAATTGCAAATCAGTTTTGAATCTACAAAAATTATCAGATTTGTTAAACGTGACCATACAGTTGTCCTCAATTTTGAAGTAGCATCAAAATAAGGTTTGTCAAATACAGCTAATAGGGCAATTTACACAGACTTGAAAATTTTTCCTGCAGGACGTCACTACTTACTTTAATTCCATTATAATTTTACTTCCTATCATTTTAACCTAGACTAGTACAGAGCCAGTTATAAGAGGTTTAATATCCATGTCTCGACCAAATTCTAACTCTAATAATTCAATTGTTTTTGCCAACATTTTATTTGATTAAGTAAACTTGCACACAATTTAATAAGAAATCAAAAAATTCAGTTGAAATAAAAAAGTCAGGTCTACTTTGAATTTAATTTGATGGATTTGTTTGAAGGAGAGACTAATTAATATTGAGGAGAGAATGAAGAAAATAATTCCGCCCCCACGCTATGTATTTATATTTCCCCTTCATTTTTTATCTCATGAAGGAGGTTCTAATTATATTGTACATATTTATTCGAAAACATTTACCTAGTAAAAGTTTGCTTGTTTTTTAATAAGAGATAGATAGATAGATGTCTTTAGTGCATAATAAATCTACAACTTATTATGTAAAAGATTTTTCATGGAGTCTTGCCACCTTTACTTAGAAAATTAAAGTATACAATTTGTCCATCGCCCTATTCTAATACTTAAACATATAAATTCATTGATTCTTTTTTGAGTGGAGTGGACACAGTGTGCCATATCCCAGCGTGACAAAAGAGCTTCCTCAACTTTTATTCACGACTTCTGGTGCTCCTCTTGTTTTTTTTCATAACTCTATCCATCCGTCCTATTTTTGGCCATCGACTTCGTGGTTACGTAAGTGCTAACGAAATCTGAAAGATTTTTTAATGAATCTATCAAAAACTATTCTATTTAAAGAGATATGAATTAAATAATAATCAGTAGAGGTAAATTGAGGCACAAACAAAATAATACTATTAACGCCCTTTAACATTCCGTTACTCAAATAGTAAATAATATAACGCCTGTACCACTACAAAATCTCTACAACACAAATCATGGGTTATTTTACGCCTGTATCTCCGATAAAATGCCTGTGCAAATTTTCACTTTCATACGCAGGTTTATTGGCATATTACCCGATAGGTGTGCATCATCTGTTTAAGAGAAATAGTCATTATAAAATTCGAATTTTAGTGTGAAATATTTGAATTTTTTTTGTTTAAAATTGATAATGCAAATATTAAACAATTTATTTATTTTATTATTCTAGTGGATTTGAACAATAAAAAGACTAAAGAAAAATGCAAAAATATGACTAACAATTGATTAATTCTTGGATTGCTTTTTTCTCGACCAATTTTATTTTTATACTTTTGACGGTTATTTGGGTAATCACGTGGTTAATAAAATTATTTTTTTGTATGAAAAATTATTTTTCGTTACTTTTTTCATTAAATGTAGTCATAACTAATGATAATTTATGATAATAGATTCAAAAAGTACTTAATTTTACAATTTATTAGAAGATGCAAAGAAATAAAATTATAAGAAAAACTGTCATTTGAAAATTTTAAAAGTTGTGCAAGATTTTAGGAATTAAACAACAAAAACTTTGTATGTTTTTTGATCTGATCTTCAAGAATACAACTTTTATTGTTGATACCAGTCGGTTTCAGACAATTTAGTAATTTTTTAAGTGGCCAAAACATCAAAAAATACTGTTCAAAATTGAAATTTTCATACTAAATGTTTGAAAATATCATGACCAAATATTTTCTAGTAGATGGCGGTATAATCGATTAGCATTCGCTAAACCTCCCTATAGGTTAATATGGAATTTGTACACATTTGCCTAAAAATAAAATAAAACCAACCACCCACCCCTAGTCATAGTTCATTTATACTTATTTGTCATAGGGGTCACTAGTGGCTCAAAAGCAATGTTGGATTTTATTATTTGCGAACTTTCTGATCTCATTGAATAGAATATCTCTGAATATGGGCGCTAGAAAAAATCAAGCAAAAATTAAGAGACGAAAAACTATAACTTTTGAATTTTGACAAAAAATGGGCGCAGTGTAGTGTCTAACATACCACAAGAAGTGTTGCAAGACTCAGTGGTAGTTCCAAAACCATTTAATATAGTGGAATACCAGGCAGCCCAAAGCGCCACTTCGGGAGGACCAAAATATTCGAAGATCTCGCGGGGGAAGCGCGGTCCGTCTCAGGCAAGAAATAGGGATTTTAAGGTTTTCCTTGGATTAAGATACTCGGACAGGAAGACACCTTTGAACTCGGGTAGTCCGTCTTCGGTCCATTACATAGTAAATATAGAATTATGAAAAAATCTGAGCACAGACAAATTTTCCACAAATTTATCAAAAAATTGGCGCAGCAAAATTTTTTTTGAAATCCGTCAAAAACATGCGCACATAGTTTATTTTAAGAATGTATCGGACTTAAATTGGCGCTGAAAAAATGTATTCAAAAGGGTCTCGTAAAATGGGTTTCAATAATTGTCAAAAATTCTATGCTATAATTTATTTTTTGCTTTGATCAAAAAAGCAATGATTTGTTCAAGATTTTAATTTCCATGTTGTTTACCCGAAGCTCGCTTTTCCAAAGCTCGTTTGCTCGTTTGTTCCTAGAGTTTTCCCTTCTTTAGAAAAGATTTAACAAATTATACTAATCTTAACTATGGTAAAACTTCTTTTCAAAGAAGGATGATCCTTCAAATGGGCTCTTATTAGGGCTACGCTACGTGCTACGTGTTCGGGAAAACGAGGCTCGGAAAACCGAGTTTCGGGCAAACGTACTTCTCCCGCCTTTCACTCATTTTTTACCATACTGAAAAGTGACGGAATCCGAGTTGGGGGCGTTGATGTAGAAAATTGTCAAAAATAGTTTATTTAATGAAACTTTTTAAAAAGGGCAATGAGATTCTTTTCTCATTGCCCTTTTTAAAAAGTAGAAGACTTTAGAAAAATGAGCACTGAAAAGCTATTTTAAATCTATTACAAATGGGCACAAGACCAGTGAGGCCAGATCCAGACAATTGCTCAATATACCAGGTTTTAAGGTAAGCCTTCCAAATTTGCACTTGAGACAAATATTTATTATAAATGTCAAAAAACTATCTCAAAAAACGACAGAGATAACCCATATTGAATATTGAGCAACTGTCTGCTTCTGGTACCACTGTACAAGACGTTTATTTTAGGAATCTATCATAAATGGACATTGAAAATATATTTAAAAAACTCTCGAAAAATGAGCGCTAGAAATTATTTTAAAAATTAGTCGAAAATGCGTTAAAAATGGTTCAATAAATGAATCTTTTAGCAAAAAGCATTAAAAAAGTATTTTTCGAAAAATAGGTACCAAAAACTATTTAAAATCAATAAAAAATATTTTATAAATCTATCAAAAACTGGCACAGGAAGTTTTTTTTAGGGATTTACATAGATTGGGCACAGATAGTTAATTTTAGCAATCAATCGTTATTTAAAATTATGTCTAAAATGGCTGCTAAAAACTTACCAATTTGATGTATGTTTTAAAAAGGGTGCTTAGAAATTATTTTACAAAGCTTTCGAAAAATGGGCACTAAAACTATTTTAAAAATCAGTAAAAATGGACACTAAAGCTATTTTAAGAATCAATAAAAATGGAAACTGGAGAACTATTTTAGAAATCTATCAAAAAAGGATACAGGAAGTTTATTTTAGGAACCTATCATCAATGGGTTTTGAAGAAATATTTAAAAGGCGCTCGAAAAATAAGCGCAAAAAATTATTTTAAAAATTGGCCAATGGGCTCCAAAACTATTTTAAAATCTGTTTAAAATGTTTGAGTGAATGATTCTTTCAGCAAAACACCGAAAAAGTATTTTGAAATGCTTTCGAAAAATGGACACTAGAAACTATTTTAAAAATCGATGAACACTGACCAACTATTTTAGAAATCAATTAAAAATTGGGACAGTTAATTCATTTTTATCAAAATGATCACCTTAAAATTAATTTTGGAAGGCGCTCGAAAACTCAAAACTATTCTTAAAACCTGTCAGAAAATGGGCAATGCTACCTAACTACTTTCTTTTGAATCTGTCCAAAATGAGCACATAAAAATATTTTTTTTAAATTTTTTTTTTAATGAGATGGAATAGGACTATTGATCGGCTGTGTCCCGCGTGAGTACCATAGGCCCATAAGTAAGTAAGTAAAAAATAATTTTCGAATGTTTTAATAAATTTTTATCTGTAAAAAATGAGCGTCAACCCTATTTTTCAAAATAGTAAAAAATGCGCTCTAAAAATCAGAAGGCTTTGAAACTTTCAGGCTCTTTAAACAATTATTTATCTTTAGAAATTTCAAATTAAATTATACTTTTTTATACCGCTGGATAGTAATTAATGCAACTTTTTTCAGAAAAACAAACTTGAGGCTCACTGTCGATAGACTAATTACATTCTAATTAACATTATTTTAAATATATAAAGAGGAAATGCGATACGATTGCTGTACATTTCCATTCGTGCATATTTGTGCAGAAAAACAGCGGAGTTTCCATTCTGTTTTAGTTTAGACTTGGAGGTAAAATGGCGGCCGTCAAGCTCTTCTGCTCTATAATTTGGTTGTTCCTTTTAACGGGCTCAGTATTTGGATGTGTAAGTTAAAATAAATTGACCCTAAATTTAGTCTTCTTTGAATATTCGTGTGATCAAAAACATATTTTTTTCGATTTTGGAACAATTGAATCAAATTTTAGGGTTTTTAAAGAATATTTAATAAAAATATTTTATTTTCAGTATGGAGGCTATAAGCTGAAAGTCAAAAAGGTTGAAAACTGTGCCGGAGATGGTCAAATAATTACGATTGCCCCAAATTCAACTGCTGGAATATCGAAAAACTGTGAAATAAAGACGAAAGGATGTGCGTACATCAAGGATTTTAATGCGGCTAAGGTATTTGAGAAATGGTTTGTTAAAATTAACAATTTCTCAATATTGACAAACCATCTCTCCATCCATTAGGGATGAGGGGCATTTAGGGCCTACCAACCGGGAATCCCGGGAAATTATAAAAGCATTTAAAATTCCTAAAAATCGTAAAAAATGACGTTGTTTTATATTTTTCTATAATTTTACCAAATCTGAACTAAATTTTAAAAATCTTTGGATTGGTAAAAATTTGATCATTTTCTCAGGACAAAATTCTCGAGAAATTTGAAAATTGAATTAGTTATTTTATTCGTGAAAAAGTGTTTAAATGTTTTCGGATGCAAAAAATTTTTAAATTTAGTTTAAATTTAGCACAATGTTACAAAAAACTTAAGCATTGTAATTTTCTTAGATTTCTAAGGTTTTTTAAATGATTTTATAATTTCCCGGAATCCCCGGTTGTTCAAGAACAGGTTTTTGAATTAAATAGTTGGTGTGCGTACATTTCAGCTTTCTTTTCTATCTATCTATAGATAAAAAAAGGAAAGCTTATACATATTTGACAAATTCTAGTTCCTCAGGAAATAGCAAATAGTTTAAAACGTGAAAAACACCGAAAAAGTTCTGAGTATGTCTGTATGTATTTATGCTAGATAACTCACGTAGTTCTAAACCGATTTAGCTGAAATTTGGAATGTAAACTTTTGACGACCGGGTGGTTGAGTGGTTAGCATACTAGCCTATCATCCACTAGGTTGCGGGTTCGATTCCCGTACCTGCGTCTGTGTTTATTTGAATTGGAATATTGATTTTCAGTTTGTAATAAATCTGCATTATCGAACAGTCAGTCTGTGAAATATGCATACACCAACTACCATCTACAGTTATATAACCTATGATTGTGGTGGTATATGTGTGTATGTCAGGTTAGTCAGTTTCCTTGCAATAAAAACTGAACATGACTTGATGGGCTCAATGAGCTGGTAACTCATTAGCATAACCATTAAAGTTGTGGTGGTTCGGAATCCACTATAAGCTGTAGGTCCACTAATACCTAGAAAGTTCTCTGAAATATGAGGACTCGCCTGGTCTAAATAGGGTACCTATAGGCCTTATTATTATTATTGAGCTTTTCTCTTGATAGATATGATCAGAGAAAGAAAGAAAATCTAAAAGGAAAGCTTTACAATCCACATTTTGGTTTTCCATGTTTTTCTAAATTATCAACGTTTCTTTAGAGATTTTAGCTTCATCAAGGCTTTTAAAAAAATATAAATTTCAGCCAAATCATGATTAATTCAACGAAACAAAAAGTATTTCAAGTTAACTATGTAGGCTCGACGGTCATTTTAAGCAATTTGGAACTTATGAAAGCTGTATTTTTTTGTAATTTTTAAATCCTGACGAAGCTTCCAGTCAATCTCAATCAAAAACTATAATAATTCCAACAATATTTATCCGATATATTTCCAAAACTCCTCTATTTTAAGGGTACTTACGTGGTTTCCAAAAACAACTTACCTGTCTCGAGGGGCAATTTCGACCTTTGTGACCAAATGAATAAAGCGCAAGGAAACGAGGAAATTATGGCAGTCATGGAACTTTTCAATGTCCCCAAATCCTGTCCTGTCACAGAGCAAACTGTTTGCAGTGAACCTTCTCAATCTATCAGCATGGATAAGTACAAAAAGTTACTTGCTTTAGCCAGGGGAAGCATTAAGGTTGAGGCAAATATGGAACATGATACTGTAGGTTATTATTTATATAAAATGACGAAATTAAATTATTATTTTTACTGTTTTAGGGTAAAAGCTGCTTCCAATTCTTTTTTGATATTGTAAAATAAATGCTGTTTCTAATCTAATACAAATTGTTAATTATTTTGATATAAATAAGCCCTGAACTCTAAATCCCCTACATATTTTTAGTATGCAAACAATTTGCTGCCATTCTATTAATGAGGCTCTTGTAATTTTCAATAGAAAAGCCATTTTCAGTCGTTTAACCTATCATGAAACATTTTTTCCTATCATGGAACATGGAAAACAACAACAATGCTGTGTTCCACAATAGGAAAAAATGTTCCATGATAGGTTACACGACTGTACCTATATAACTAGGTAACTTTAGGGTGGGTTGATTCTGTGTGAAGAAATTTAAAACTCAATTTTTCCAAAAGTTAGTTTATAAGAATTTTTATTCTATTTCTCCAATTTATTTGACAAAATTTAAATTTCTGTGAATTAATATTTGTATTATTATGTGTCCACAACTTCACAAAGGATCTGTAGACAATCAAAAACCTTTTCAGGAACCATACTATAAACTACTTCAATTGTAAGGCGCCACTCCCCAGCAAAGTTTGGTGGAATATCCATTACAAATTCTCCAACCTCAGTCATGTCAAAAGATTCAACGTGCTAAAAAGAATTATTCAAATATATTAAGTACAAATTGAAGGTCACAAAATTACCCCGGCTGGGAAAGGACAATTTTTATGCTCAAATACTTTTGTAACTGCATACCAAGGTTCAACTGGACTTTGTAAAATCTTACACAATTCCAAAACACGTCTATTTAACTCTCCTTTCACCCACTGTCCTTGTTGGAGACGTTCTGATGAAAAGATGAACTATGAAAGAGGATTTCAATATATTTGTACCTAGAAAGTAATTTGTTTTCACTCACTCCAAGAGGCGCCTTAATTTTTTTCAGAATTTTAGCTTTACCATCCAATGCAAAATGAGAGTCGTCGATACGCTCTATTGTTAATTCGGACAAGTCCAGCGAATGATATTTTCCATTCTTGTTGCATGACGAGATTTCGTGGAAAACTGGAACAAATTTTGCCTGCAAAAATAATTTTCTACTAAGCTGAAATACTCTGGAGTTTTACGGGTATAATCTCTGTAATTGGAAGTTGCTCGGGACCTTTGAATTAAAGAGAATTGAAAAATTTAACGTTGATCAAGGAAATCCCAATTAACCAATTTGGTTACAATTAATGAGAAAATTTTAATCATACAGAGTTTCAATCATTGAGATTATACCCGTATAGTCATTTTCAAGGATTCGTTTTTTCCAAAACTGGATATTTTTTTTATCAGAGATGTAATATAAACGAGATTTGAATGATCGCTCTTGCCATTGATTCCAACTAGTGATAGTTTCCGTCAACAAGGGTTTTGTATAATTTTCTGCAAAAAACTCTATAATTTTTTTTCAATTTCCCTGCAGCAAAAATAGAAAATGACGGTTGCCTGTAGAAATACAAATTTGGTAACGAACTGTTAGCTCGTTAGATTAATTGCTGGGGTGGTTAAGAACTAACTATTAACTGTAGGTCCACAAATCTGCACTCTCATCCCCAGTATCGTGATCCTTTCAACTGTCCTGTTGTTGTATCTAGTCTGTCAGTACGGAGTTATCAACAATATACCCATATTGAGGGTTTTTGACCTCTGATGATAACCTAATTCCTCACTCCAACAACCTTTAAGACCGAAAGCAAAAAACTTCTGTTAAATACCCGAGTGGGGTCATTGATTTGTTATTTTGACTTTGAATTTTAATATCTTCAAAACTACTCCTCTGATTTATGTGATCGAGAGCTCAAAATAAAGCTTAGGGAGTTTTATACAAATTCCATACTAACTATGGACAGCAGCACCCGTCTTCCCCTCTGAATAATTGGTTTTCACGGGACCTGTATAACGGGGTGGCCCGTGAGTTCCCAGTGGACAAAAAACACTATCATTAGAATCATAGCTTCCATAGTATTAAATGAAATTTAATTTTATGCCAACGTTTATTTCGAAAATTTCAACCATTTTATGTTCGTGGTCATTCCCAGAATGTCCTTTAGGTTCCAGAAAAGGCATGAAATATGTTTTTCAGGAGCATTTATTGTATGTTAACAAATATAAGGTAATTTGCTGCAGAACAAGACCCCAATGTATATTTCTAAAATTTCAATTATTTTCTGGTCCTAGTCACTCCGGATATGTCCTTTAAGTCTCACAATAGGCTCTGACTATTATTTTCCAGAGCCCATACATTGCATGGTATCAAATGAAAGGTAATTTGTTGTAGAAAAAGACTCCAACGTTTACTTCAAAGATTTCAATGATTTTCTGGTCCTGGTCACTGCTTTGGGTCTCAGAATGGGTTCTATATATTATTTTCCAGAACTATTCATTGTATGGTATTAAATTAAAGGTAATTTGGAATAAGAATAAGACTCAAATATTTATTTCAAAGATTTCAATTATTTCTGGTCCTGGGTCATTCCTGAATATGTCTCAGAATCATACATTGCATGATATCAAATAAAATGCAATTTTGTAAAGAATATCAAAAGGTCGAATCAATGGTTTTACAGGCTCCACGGAGACATGATCCCACGCTAGTCAAGAGCACAAATATCTCAGTTGTTATTTCTTTTATGTGCACTCATAAAGCAATCATCCAAAATTTTAGTTTTGGAAATCTGTCTTAAATTCTTGTAATTATGGCTTCGGTTTCATAGGAACCGGAATATACTTTTGAAAACCAGTTTTCTAAAGGACATTTTAGGAATGACCAGAACTGGAACAAGGGATATTTTTGAAATAAACATTGTCTTATTCTACATCAAATAACCTTTGATTTGAAACCATGGTTATGAGAAGTTATATTTTAAACCTATACTGGGACCTAAAGGAAACTTCACGAATGACCAGGACCAGAAAATCATTGAAATTTTTAAAATAAAATTAGCTTAAAATTACCTTTCATTTGATACCATGGAAGCTATGGGAACCGCTAGGAATCTCTGTCCCATAAACATAAACTATCAAAAATATCTTGAACCTTGAGAACCTCTCGGATGATTGAAATGTCTTTTGGGAGGGTCTAATTGTCCATCTTTGGTATGAAATCTGTAGAAAACATCAAAAACTTTGTTTTGAGTCCTTGGTCATGAAAATCTGATGATAAACCCAAAAGTTATTCACCAGATAACGATATGACTCGGGACCTTAAAGGTTAAGAAATGGTTGAGTCGTAGAGTGTAAAACAAAATTTTTTGTGGTCAAAAAGAATATGTTTTTTGTGGTGTTCAGCTACACAGAACAAGCCAATTTTTGAAAATTTTGCGTCCAAAATTGGTTTATTTGGATTTCAAAGATTATCACAACATTTTAAAATTATTTTTCGGTACATTTGTGTGAAAATAAGATTCCGCCATTTGCAAATTTAGAATATGTAGAATGCAAATTTGCTTTTTTGCGATTTTATAGTAGCTAAGACCCAATCCAAAAAAAATATTGCTTCGTTCTCACTATCCCAAATTTTTCCATTTAAGTCGCTGTTCAAACTTCAGCATTGTTTTGCAATTTCACAATATATTTTATGGAGTGCGCACTCACCTGAATATTCCAGATGACAAGAAAAATAATTCCAATCTGTATTAATTCCATTTTTCTTTTGATTAACTATTTTCTCAAATGACTGTCAACAGGCTTTTCCCACCAGTTTTATACATTTTATCTGCACAGTTTAACTAAATTGTTTGTTGTCATGATTTAATCTGGGGTTCCGTGTTTCATCCAACAACGGTAGATGCAGCTTATCGACGCCTCCCATGTGAATCATATCAACTCTGATTTTTCACTTTTTAGTATGGTGAAAATGAAAATGGAGCTAAAAAAGTAGCAAACCACAAAGTGGCTTATGTAGCTTCTCATCATATATATTCTATACCTTGTGATAGAAACTGGATTTAGACTTCGACAAAGATGATATTTACAAATTTTGAAGAGGATCGGAAAAGTATTTACAGAGTTTTATCCAAAAAAGTCTGGTGATTGGAAGCACCAGAAATGGATGATATTATCCCAAATTCTGCATAGGAACTCATCTTAGATACTTACCAAAAGCTTATATTCCAAGTTTGAGCTCATTTCGATCACTAGAACTCGAGAATTCTGGAAACTCCTAGTACTTAGGAGCCCCCAGATCCCGATGTCCTGGGCTCAAACTTTTATAGGAACTGTAATTGAGCACTTACCACAAGATTATGTTACAAATCTGAGCTCATTTCGATTATTAGAACTCAAGATTTCTGGAAAATTCTGGTGAGTTTGCATGGGGGCCCCTAGACCCCATGGCCCAATTTGGCTCATTGACGAACTCGTCCTAACTTTGTTGAGAAAAACCTCCACACAAAATTTTAGCCAAATCGGTTGAGAGCTACGTGAGTTATCGAGGACACAGATAGACGACGACGACGACGACGACAGACACGCACACAGACATTTCTTTTTTCTTTCAAAATTTTTTTTTATATAATTTTTTTTACACGTTTCAGACAATTTGGAGCAACTTTTTTGTTTACTTAATACATAACCTTTTCATCTATTGAATGATAGTGATGAAAAGCTGAAAAGGGATCGACAATAAGGCCTTGCATAAGGTGGTTTCCCAAAAAGTTTAAAATCCGGTCAAGTCATGCCAGCTTCACAAGCAGGATATCGTTGAAAGACCCTTCACGTCCTGAGAGTTTTAAGCCCTGGATTGGGAAAATCGGGTAAATTAATAAAGTTTTTAGAGGGGGCCCCCATAATTTGCAAATGTGGGGGCCCGTCTTTAAATATTACCCTATTATCTCAATCCAGGGCTTAAATCGTCGTGAGACGCTTCCAACGATATCCCTGTTGTTGAAGCTGACATGATTGAACGGATTTTGAACTATTTGGGAAACCACCTTATGCAAGGCCTTGTAAAGATCCCGTTTTTTACTTCAGGTTCTTCTTAAACTTCAACTCTTACAGACCAGTAAAACCATCTTTCACATAAAGTCAGAAGAACCTTTTGTAGTTTAAAGAAGTCAAAATTTTGGCAAAATCGAACTACTTTATTTAGGGTTTGTGTGAACACCTTTTTCACGATCAATTGAAACTAAAATTAGATCAAATGAACAATTTTTTGAGCATATCAAATTTTGAAGTGGATTGAAAAAGCAATTACAGGGTTATCCAAGATAGTCTGGTAATCGGAAGCACCAGGAATGGATAGTTTTATCCCAAATCAAGCATAGGATCTGTTCTTGGGTACTTGCTATTAGCTGTCCAAATTTGAGCTCATTCCAATCACTAGAATTCCAGCAATCTGGTAGTTCCTGGTACACAGGAGCCCCCAGGGGTCAAACTTTTATAAGAAGTGTAATTGAGCACATACCACAAGATTATGTTCCAAATTTGAGCTCATTCCGATCATTAAAACTCAAGATTTCTGCAAAATTTTGGTGAGCTTTTATGGTGCCCCCACACCCCATGGCTCGATTTAGCCCATTAACGAACTCGTCTTTACTTTTGTTGAGAAAAGGAGAATATTATTAAATGATAGTGATGAAAAGCTAAAATTAATGTGCAATGGGTTGCAAGGTGGTAACAAACAACCATTTTCCTCTGTGGTCTTAAGACGTGAGACAACAATTTTTCAGCCCAACCAGCTTAAGCTGATGCTGATAATTTTTGCCGGTGGATCGCAGATCCCGTTTTTTGCTTCATGCAACTATTAATAAAACTGCTTATCAACGCAACTAACTCTCCGTATCTTATCCTATCCAATACTTAGTTGTGCTGATGAATACTTTGATGTTAAGCAGTACGTCTCCCATTTGCCCGAGTTCATTTGCCCAAATCTCATTTGCCACGAAAACTCATTTGCCCGAATGATCTTCATCTGAATCAAATTCACCTGATATTTTTAAAAGAAGTAATATTTAGTCTAGCCTAAGAAGGTGACGACCGGGTGGTTGAGTGGTTAGCACGCTAGCCTCACATCCACTAGGTTCTGGGTTCGATTCCCGGTACAAACTGCTGTGTTCTATTAAATTAGATTGTTGATTTTCAGTTTGTGATAAATCTGAATTGTCGATATTTCTATAAATAGAACACAGTACAGTCAGTCTGTGAAATATGCATACACCTACTACCATCTACAATTAT
>JXPH01017796.1:2312-12624 GCA_001014845.1 Mochlonyx cinctipes
TCGGCAAAGGCTTCTGTGGGCTTCCATACAAAAGTTCTTCATTTTATCGATAAAAACAACATATTTATTTATGATTTTTTTGAAATTTTGACCATTTTATGTCTACCAATTTTTAGCTCAATCAAAGGCTTCTGTGGGCTCCCATACAAAGTTGACTTTTTGTACCAAAAATGATGAATTTTTATAATAGAACAAAGTGACGTCAATAATCTAATAAGTACGTCCCCCTAATGGAACCTCTAACTAGCCGATGTGACGTAAAGAGCGGTGGAGAAAAAAACTATAGAAGTTAAAGTCATGAAGCCGTATCGGCCTGGCGCCTGGTATTTAAAATAAATATGAGAATTGTTACTTTGGAAAAACTCGGAACCAGTAGTATGCAAAGACATCCCCAGGAATTTTGACAGGGAGGGCAAATCTGGATTTTGAAATCCCTCTAAGTTCAGTTGTCTTTGATGCATCACATAATTTGCAGGTTTTTTAATTAATTGAATGATATACTGTACACCAGAAAACGTAAATTGAATGGGCTTTGTATCAAGGATAAAGCAATATGATGTATAACATATTTTATCTAATAAAGTCATATTATTATTATTATTATCAAGGAGCCCCTCACAAGATAGAAATTTGTAATTGATTTTCTTCAAATTTTTAGCTTTTCTTCTACTTATTATCCTAAACATATGTAGAAAAAAGCTTATGTGTTCAGTAAAATTGGAAAATTTTCGGTCCCTTGAAGAAAATGCTCCATTTGGTCTGACACACGAAAAAAAAATATAAAAAATCTGAAAGTCTGTGTTTGTCTGTATTTTATTTGACTTGGCTGAAATTTGGTGGGATATGGGACTTTTCTCGATTGCCATTGTGGCTTGTTCGGTTGAGCGTCTGCATATCAACTAGAAGGTTACGAGTTCAAATCTAACCTGCGACGATTGAATTACCTTGCATTTTCTCACCGTTGTCGAGAAGGTAGATTGCTTTTTGTGATTTCTATCATTAATGCATAATAGGGTTAACAAAGGTAGTTTTCGACATGTATCGTTATAAATTTATTTGCGGCAAAAACTTAAGTATGGGATAGAAGGCATTGGAATTGCGTTTATGTCGAAGAGGTTAGTCAATTTTGCACAACAAAAATTGCTTAATGAACTGGTAACTCATTAGCATAACCATTAAAGTTGTGGTGGTTTGAAATCCACTATCAGCAGTAGGTTCACTAATACCTAGAAAGTTCTCTGAAATATGAGGACTCGCCTGGCCTCTCATTATTATTTTTTTGTCTCGACAAAAATAAGGTCAAGTACGTTAATAGGGAAAATCTATTCATGAGTCTGCAGGCTCCTATACAAACTCACCAGCTCTATTCAGAAATCTCAGGTTCTAATAATTGGAATGAACTCAAATTTAGAACAAAACCTTCTGGTAAGCGCTCAAGAACAATTCCAAACAAAGCTTGATCCTATGACATCTGGATCTGGCAGCTCAAATATAACAAGAATTTCAAGAAATCTTGGGTTCTTATAATCGGAATGAGCTTAAAATTATAGTATAAGATTTTGGTAAGTAACCAAAAACAATTTCTAACAAAATTTGATCCCATGAACTCGAGATCTGGGAGCTAGCCTAGAAATCTCGAGCTGTAATGATTGGAATAAGATCAAAATTTGAAAGATAAGCTTCTGGTAAGTACCCAAGAACAGTTCCTCACAAAATTTGATGCTAGAACCTCGGAATCTGAGAGCTCATATGCAACAGGTATCTCTATGTATCTCGGGTTTTAATAATCGAAATACTCTCAAATTTGGAATACAGGCTTCTGGCAAGCTTCAGACGACAGTTTCCATTCAAAATTAGCATTTATACCATCCGTTGTTGGTGCTTCCAAATACCAGACCTTTTCAAATAACTCTGAAGACCTTCTTCAAAATTTTCACGTATGATATTTTCACTTTAACTGCTAGAAGTGAAAGTCATGCGTTTGGTCCGAAAATGAAAGTCACCCAAATAAATTTTAAAACACGTTCTGGACCTCTAGGAATCATTTCCGACCAAAATTGGTTGGACGTTTGTTAGTCGGTTGGGCGATCCCGCGATCCCGCGATCCTACGATCCCTAGACATTTTCTTGTCTCAAGAAAACTCCTAGACGGTTTGTCCGATCGAGCTGAAATTTTGTAGTAAGTATTCGTTTGATAAGGACACGTGATCCATTTATATTGGAGCCCAATCCGACCAAGGCTTCTGTGGGCTCCCATACAAAAGTTCGTCATTATATCGATAAAACTGTTATAAATCACACATTTATAAAATAAAATCTTTTGAAATTTTGTCCAAAATTGTAAAATGGTACCCACTTTATGCCCTATTAATTTTTACCCTAAGTGGACAAAGGCTTCTGTGGGCTCCCATACAAAAGTTCGTCATTTTATCGAGAAAATCACTCTAAATCCAACATTTATGAATAAAATCTTTTGAAATTTTGGCCCAAATTGTTAATTGATACTCGTTTTACGTCGGTCCATTTTTAGCCCAATCCGACAAAGGCTTCTGTGGGCTCCCATACAAAAGTTCTTCATTTTATCGATAAAAAGGACATAAATAACATATTTATTAATGAAATTTTGGCCAAGACTAGTACATGGTACCCGTTTTATGCCTACCAATTTTAAGCCCACTCAAAGGCTTCTGTACAAAGTTGACATATTTATACCAAAAATTATGAATATTTATAATAAAACGGACGTCATCAATAATCTAATCAGTACGTCCCCCCTAAAGGCACCCCTAATTAGCCGGAGTGACGTTAATAGCAACCGCTAGGAATCGAACGAGATGGAAAAATACTATTGACCGGCTGTGCCCCACAAGGGACCATAGGCCTTAAGAATAAGAAGAAGAGACGTTAAGAGCGGAGGCACAGTAAAATAATCTATAGAAGTTAATGTCATGAAGCCGTATCGGCCTGGTTCTTTCAATTTAAGTTCCGAGTTCTCATGATAAAGAAGGAAAGTTATAATAAATGTGGTGGTTTCCTACGGTTTTTCCATTATTTGTACAATTATTTTTTCGTACGATGCCCCTGGCGTTGCTTTTATAGTGACGGAATTATTGACTTTTCTGTAGGAAGAGCCAGTATTGATTCAATTTGTTTTGGCAACCTCCTAAATGCAGAAATACGAAGAAATGAAAATTGTTCGAAGGTGCATTCGTACCTCAATTTCTGCTCTTGATGAGAGAAATCAAAGGTCTCTACTTTGTTTTGGAAGCCCTCTAAATTCAGAAATAAATAGAAGTAAAAAGTTTAAAGGTGGCTTTTTATCTTCATTTCTGCTCCTAGTTGAGTTTTGTAGGTTCTCAGGAGACAAAGGATAATTTGCCTTTGTTTTGTTTTGGCTGCCCTTAAATACAGAAATGAATAGCAATAAAAACGGTTTCTCATTTCAATTTCCCCTATTTGAGCTTTGTAAGTTCTCAGAAATAATTAGAGAATTTAATAATAGACATAAAAGGGCGTCCTCAAATTCTTGGTGAGGGCCAGCGCCTCTTTTACCTCTTCCCCTTGTGGACGCATGTCCTAAACCTGGTCCAAACAGACTTATATTTTCCGATTTTTTTAAATGAATAACCAAAACATTTAGGGTTGTGTTCGGTAAAAAATAAAATGGTCTTCTTTTTTGGACCAGTCTGTCGAATGAGCAATCTCCAAAATTGAAATAGCAACTTCAGATTAGGAATCCCAATCCATTGGTTTATTTAATTAATATGATAACCATGCCTTGTTCAATGTTTAAAAAAAATAAGCCTAAGAGGGCTCTAATTTTGTACGTGGTAGGTGGAACCAATGTAACTAGCTGTTAAAATAAATAATACAGCTAATGACAGGAGTAACTTAATTCTTGGTGCATAGTGGAATAAATACATTTTTTTTGTTTTCTCTGTTCCAACATCCGCCCGAATAGTTTTAGTTATTAAATTGGTGTGACAAAGTTCTTTTTCAATCGGGAACATTGCTGTTTAAAGTTTATAACGGCGCAAACCAAAATAAAATAAAATAAAATAAATAAATAAATTAAGTCTATTCTGAAAAATCTAATTGGAGTGCAAAATCTATACTAGTGATGTCTGTTTGTGTTATTACCAGATTTGTAAGGTATAATATTAGGTAGTTATCACATCATACCAGTTTAGTACCTAAAATTCACTGATTTATGCCGTCAAAATTTTTCAGTGACTTCTAAAACCCTACAATTTCCTACAATTTCTGCTTACCATTTTCTTCAAAATTTCTTAACATGTCTGGCAAATTATATTAAATCACAGCTAATTATTTCTGCACACAAAACATACGAACAGGATTAGCAATGAAAAACAAAAACTCCAAAAATTATTTAACGACACAGACGAATTCACACGAATTGGAGACACTTTATACAACATAAATGACATAATTAAAAATCCATTGACCACCGCATTTTTGCATATACATACTCTTCACTATATAGAATGTAATGAATGAAATATTATGAGGAAGTATTTCAAGTATTGTAAGGAGAGGCGGTGTACAGTTAATATTCATTAGTTTTTCATTTAACTTCAATTAAAAGAAAATTATGGTTATTTCATAATGTATAATGACGGTATTTTATGTTTAGGAATAGGAAATGACATTTCTGGATTTGTGAGCGATGATGAGGGAATGTTACGTCACATGACATTGCATAATATTTTAAATTGGCCATTTTTGTAGATGACCCCACCCTACATATCCCTATTGTTTATTACAGTATAGTATGAAGAAAAATTGACAGCAAATCTCCCGAACCTAATGTCCTTAATCTGATCATGAACGCAAATCATATTGAACTGTTGTTCATCGAAGGGGGTTGTTTTGTAGTGACAAATGCGTTTTTTAGTCCACTCCAGCAAAAAAAAAGTAAATTTATTTATCAAATCCCTATATGCTATTGCACAGAAAAAGAAATATAAATGTATGTATATGTACACATTAGATTTAGATATGGAGAAGAGAGAAATAGGGATAATATTTTTATGTTTGTCCACCCTCGCCTTATTTATGTTTAATGCTGCGAGTTTGGGAAAAATGTTTTACCCTAGCTTATTATAGACACATTTAACAAATGGATTTCTGTCGGATTTTTGAGAGGATGGCGCGTTTCAATATTGGTTTTTGCTATCAGCTCATATTTTTACCTATCTTTAAGCTTTTATAAAAATATGGATTTGACTTAAAATTACCAGAATTAAGATTAAATGTGCACTTTAGGTCTTTGCCATCAGATAAAAATGAAGGTAATTTAAATGATGAGTATATTTCATTTTAATCGAACTAATCTTTTGACTCAGTGTCAGGTCCGTGCATTCATGTCTCCGTGGATAAATTGTTGTACGGAATAGAAGTACTTTGGACAGTCCAAAAGCTGATGAGCTAAGCCAGCTTAAAATCTTTGGTGATGACTATGGAACACAGTCACTACTGTTATATTTTATCGGTTTAAGCCGACGCCATCACCAATCGGCGGACCGGCTGGAATAATTTGTTTTGGAAAATTCAATTTAATTTCAGTTAAAAAATTTTAAGTACATAATCAAAAACTTCTAATTCAGAAGTTTTCTGATTTAAGCTGATTTTGGGTATGGATACTGTATAGCTGAAGAAATCTAATCTTGTTGTAATAATTCGGTTCATAGAATTTGCTTTGCAAATAAACAAACACTATTGTGAAAAAACAAAAATTAGCAGCCACTGCCGGTATCCATCGGTCGCCTATCATACCTCGACGACATCGATTATATATATCGAAGCTGGAGTATAAAATCATTATCTATCAAAATTGGACTTTTTGTTCAGAAGCTAGACCCACATGTATGCCGTTGTTTGTATTTTTCAATCATATCTACCATATGCTGAAATAAAACTATCACTTTTTGCTCTGTAAGGTAGTGATTTGCCACCCAAGCCACCTATACGCGGCAACAACTGGGTCCAGTCTGCGTCTTTCCAAAGGCGTATGTGCGTCTTGGACGCCAAATGGAGGATCGTCTAGTAATGTGCCCAAAACGCCCGTCCATGTGGTGGACACTATTGATGCTGGCTTCTACATGAAACCTGATGAGAATAAGATTCTGAAATTCTCAGTTGTCTCGTGCGACTATCTTTCTGCTAGACTCAAGTGTCTACAATCACCCTAGACGCTCACCTGTAGGATGGATTTTGGACTTAAAAATCCAGCGTCTAAAAGAAGACCACTGATTTTACACCACACGCTTCCGCATCCAGTCCATGGGCATTGGACGTTATCTTATAAACCAACCAGTGCACGCACATGTCTCTCGTATATTTTCTATATATTTCGTGTGATCAAGTCACGTGCGTCAAATTGAAGTTTTTTTATGTATTCACAGACTCCTGGGATCGAACCACCACCTTCCGAACATCAGGCAAAGATGCTATTCAATACTCTATCTAGTGCACGCACATGTCTCNCAAGTCACGTGCGTCAAATTGAAGTTTTTTTATGTATTCACAGACTCCTGGGATCGAACCACCACCTTCCGAACATCAGGCAAAGATGCTATTCAATACTCTATCTAGTGCACGCACATGTCTCTTGCATATTCTCTATATATTTCGTGTTTCATAATTATAAACTAAACTCAGATAAGTCGCATGTGTCCACGAACAAGTTACATACTCCGAAAAACTCTTCTAAGTCCTTTTCAAATATTAAGGGTGGACGCAAGCGCCAAAAATGCGATTAAAAACACAAAAAATACATCACATTTTTTATAAGATGTCATGGTTTTGACAATTTTGACTTATTTCGCAAGTAGACGCTTGCGACTAGTTATAAGAGACTTCATCGCATCTGATAAATTCTCATCATAGGCACCGTCTACTAAACTTTCCCTTTTGACTGATGAGATTTTATTCTTGTTGGTTTCTCAGTAGTCATCAGCGTCTACTAATCGATTGGGCAGCGACTTTTCTAAATAAAAACATTCAGCTGGCGTTAAGACATTTTCTTTTCCCAAAAGACTAAACTAAAATTCTCTAGGCAGAGATTCGACACAAAAATATGCGACTAGGCACAGCTAAAACAAATTCGCATGTATTCTTAGACGAAAATGTTATGCCCAAGGATGCAGACGCGAAATAATTGAAGGGATACGTTACAAAAGTGGTGCCAGGGTCTGTCGGCTATCGGCTTAATCCATTTAAGCCACCACTGTTGCGAAAAAATTTCTCTGCCACCATTGCCGAAGCAAAATACATCGGCTTTGTTGGGGTCTGATTCCAGGTGAAAAATTTCCCAAAAAATCCAATACAGCATTCATAGAGTGCCATATGGCTCCCAAATTGTCAATCAAATTCAGACTTAGCCCACTTGCGTATACCTGCCAGGCAGTGTGTCTGCCTGCATCTCTGAGTGCCTGTCAGAACAAAAACTGATGTAGTTCTCTGTGTGGAGGCTTTTCTCAACAAAACTAATGACGAGTTCGTTATACGGAGGCTGGGAGTCCCCATATAAACTTATCAGAATTTTCCAGAAATCTTGAGTTCTAATGATCGGAATGAGCTCAAATTTGGAATATAGGCTTTTGGTAAATATCCAAGAACAGTTCCTAAAACAGTTTGACCCTGGGACATTGGTACAACGAATATCACATTTTTATTCGTTCCAAATCACCAGGTGTCAAATATACTAAAAATTGCAATCTTTTCAGTGTATTTCTGCAATTTACTATCGTAAGAACTTATATTTAAAGATTAAATATAAACCATAGACTAACAATACCAAGACTTCCAACTGACATTTCACCATTCGAGATAATTTTTTGCACTACCTGGTGAGCAAAGACCACAAAGTTATTCAAAATTTCAACTCCGCAATGTTTTATTTCAACATTTGCATAGTGGTCGCCCTCTCGTTTTTAAAAGCAGCATTACCGATGTCATGCATTTAGATGCAAGCGTTGCGCTCGCAGCGAAGTAAGACCGCAAAACAACTGTCATTACAAATTTGGTGATTTTTCCTTTATCTTAGAAGTCTTGATATTTTTAGTCTATGTATGTTCTCAACGAAAATTTTCAATGTTAGTTCAGACCTTGAATAATATTGAAACGCGTCACCACAACAGAATTATCCAATCATCGATAAAATGCAAAAGAGAACGAGGAATATAAACAGAAAAACTGCTACACACATCGCACATCTCATCTCGTCTCTCTATGTGTGCGGATGAAAAATAGAAAATAAAATGAATGTGTTACTTTTCCTTTACTCCCTCGTTCAGTTTTTCCAATTATTTTTTCAGAAAACATAAAAAACATACAAACACAAAAATTTTGTCTCTACGCATATAATAAAACTGTCTCAACATTTTATCCCTCAACGTCACCATGACAACCCACACTCGGAAGAATGTGGAAAGACGGGAAAATCTCCACAAACACAGTACACTTTTTTCTGCTGGCTGCTATCAACTGTTGTGTGCGCTCGTTGGGTGGTTCTAGGGGGGTTTGGATTTCTTCCACTTCCCATCACTTTTTTACTTTTACACTGAAACATTTTTTATTGTTCTTTTTTATTGGCTTCGCGCAAAGGTTAACACCCCTCGAACATTTTTTCTGCTTGCTTTGGAGATTTTGAAGGGAGAAAATACTTTTTTGTAATATTGTGTTGGAAAATTTTACTTTGTTCTTAATTAAGTAATCCGTCATTCCATCAATATTTTTCTTCCCCACAATCATATTTTTATTACCCATTAGATTATATGAGTAATTATACCTCTGAGAAAAGCAGGAGGCTCATGCAATGCTTAAACCATTAACAGCATATAAAAATGATGCATTATCGAAGCATGAGTAGAGGAAAGGTGATTGTTATCATGAAAGTGCAATCAAAATATGGAGGAAAGTGTAATTTAGAAAATGCAAACAATCATTGAAATACTATTCTTGTTGAAAAGTGGTTCAAATTTTCAGTATACAAGCTTTGAAGGGCGTAAGATTTCAGAATTTCTTGGTCGGGCTGAAAAATTCTTGAACTATTGTAAATCTATTTACAATAGTTTAAGAATTTTTAAGCTTATAGGAATCAGGTTCGTGATTTAATTTTAAAGATTTTGACAAAATAATAAGTACTTTGTGTAGATTTGGCATTCGAGTTAGGTCAATATGCTTTAAATTTATGATTTTTTTGCGTATGGTAATGTACATCTTTATATTAATCAATGACTGTCTGCGTCCGAACAAAGGTCATTAAATAAAACACTCTTCCACACATATCGGCTGAAACGATGGCAATTTCGCGTTTGTTATTGTTCCTCAGCTTCTTTAAAGTTGTTGGCTTGTTGGCATAAACCAACGACTTAACGTAGCCCCATAAAAAGAAATACAACGAGTGACGTGACCATTTGACCCAACCATTTTTCGAGATTATACGATTACCGAACTTCCTCTTCAATAGATCAATTTTTGAACAGCTGTAATGGCATGTGGTGACATCTTGTAGGAACCACATATCACTGTTGTCAAGTCCATCCAATTCTGCCCAAAAATAGTCTTCCAACATGGCACGATAGCAGACTCCATTGAACGTAAAGGGATTAGGTTAGAAGACTGATACTCATAAGGACGAAAATACAAAAAGCAGAAAATTTTTAGCTGAATTTTCTTAAGGCCGAATTTTCATAAGGCAGAAATTCTCGAAAAGCACCATAATCATAAAGCCGATTTTTTAAAAAGCCGAATTGAGTAAGACGGTACAAATAATGGGCGTTTATTGTTATTTTTTTTCAAAAATATAAGTTTTCTTGAAGTACTTCAAAAAGTTCACCAATATTATGGACAATTTTGGTTTTAACTAGTGAATCCACAATTTTAAAAACTAATTTAACCTAAGTTTAGGCCCCATAGGGAATGCACCTTTTTTAATTTAACCTAATTTTAAGCCTTCTTGTGAATGCACCCTTTTTTAACTACTGAATGCACCGCCTATGGTAAAATAGGACGTGAGAGCATCCTCACGGTTTCTTTCAGGCTTCCTACAAGCATATTCTCGGCATCGATATGATTAAATGTTAATAATTCTAAGCATAATTGCAAAAATTAAGTAATAGTACCAAGTTTAGAGTAAAACCTACAGATTTTTTCGAAAAATATTGGATTTATTTCAAAATTCAAATTTTTGGATCAAAAAGGTTACATGCATGAGGAAGTCATGATGAATTTCAAAAATACAAAATCTGTCCTCACAGATTGTTTAATTTTTAGCCATGGGGAAGAC
>JXPH01017911.1:331-13028 GCA_001014845.1 Mochlonyx cinctipes
TTCTTCTGATATCAATATGTTATTGATTAAAACTATAATTAGTTTTTAAACTAATAAAATATAAATAAAAAGTCTTTAGGGGGGCCAAAACTATATATCCTCCCCTATACCTAGTTAATTTAGTATTGCAATTCAAAATGTGTGAAATGATATGTTTGATCCTTTATTAAATTTTCACGGGGAGGCTCAAATATATTATTTAGAATCTTTGCACTTTCTAAAGTAGCAAGAGAAACTTATGCAACGGTTTTCTAGACAATAGTCCACAACATGTTTAACGCTCTAGTGCCCATGACCGCCTTTTCACCTATGTTATTGTACTGTTTCAATGCATTATTTTGGTTGTGGTTGCACCCATGACCATATTTTTGTTTGAATGTTGGTATGCCTTTCACAAATCACATGAGATGAACCGATCCTACGACGCAACCTTGTTTTTAGACAGCTTAGTATTCATTTTCTAAAATTCGTATTAGAATTTCTTCAAATTCCAATTTGAAATGATTATAATTTGCGATGTATACCTATGTAACCTATCTCGGATTTCGGCTGATGGCTGGTGAGCTTACATCGACGCTCTGTGGTTCAACAATTCCGACTGGCGTTTCCGTTTGCTCTGTTTGGACTGGATCAAGAACCAGTTCAGATTCCACCATTGGTTTGGCAGGATCTGGCCTATCCGTAACGAAGGAGCTCTCAAAATCTTCATCGGCTAAAATCATTGAGTTTATATGCCATATTCCGGTCTTTTGAAACGAAGACAAAATGTTTCTATTAGAGAATGAATTAATGAATGGAGTCTTTGTTAGAGCCGCAATTTCGTATATAGTAATTTGACTTCCGGGATTCATTGCCATATATTCATTAAATGATCTTTTCATTGCTGCCTTAAATGGGCCATACATATATACATACAAGATACATATCAAATATCCAGGGGTTGTAATCGATGCGAACAATTTGGCCGAAATGAGAGCATAGTTATTCCATGTTGTTTTGAATATGTTATGGCTTCAATTGAGACATGGCTTTAATGGTTGAACAGCACCAATAACAAAGGATTTTGTACGTAGCTGGAAGAAAATTTTTGGATTTGCTCCAATATTTTCAATAGTTCCGCTGTCATCCATGGCTTCAAGATCCCAGACCCAAACTTCCAACCGGTGCTACATTTAAAAATTGCACTTGGAATCTTACTACAACAGATTGGAACTTAAAACTCAAACAATTCACATGTTTCAACTGGATTGTCATGGATGTGTTTCATTTAACCCCAAGGTGCAATTTTCACAAATTTTCATTTAGAACTCAACAAATCCGCAAAATTTCTCAAAAATTATAGCACTGCAAAACTTTTTAAAAAACAAACAACCTAACACTTTTTTTGTCACTTCGTAAAATGACGACAATGTTTTATTCAAAATTTTACTTCACTTTTTACCTAATCCTATTTTGGTTAGACATTTAGCGCCAGAATTTTTCCCTAACGTACAAAAACACCAATTACATAAATGATGATTTTTTGAATTTTTTTGAAAATCGTTAAAAATTGCTGTTTTTTTAGCCCCACTCTCCCCTACCACCAAATTCTGGGATTTTCCAGTTGATTTTAAATTCCAGGCGTTGGGATTTTTCGGCTTTCGATTCGACATAATAAGCATTCCAAAATTCTGCAGTGGCCCTATTATTAAGAAACAGATCTTTTTCGGGACTGTTTATAAGGTCCCTATTTGGAAAAATCAAACATAATTAAAAATCTATTTTTGTTTTTTGCTTAAGGGCGATATTCACCAGTGCATATTAGCTTTTTATCAGTTAGAGACTTTATTTCATTTGATTTTAATATTTCGATAAGCCGGCAATTTTTTTAACCGCAGATACTAATCGAGATGTTACAAGAAAATATGTTCTGATGAATATAACTCTCAATATTTATTTTTATTTTTTTATTTTTTTTTATTTTTATACTTTGTAATTAACTATGTTTAGTAATAGTCAAGATTTTCAACAAATATACCAATTCTTAATTCTAGATGTCATTTTCCTGATTCTGGAACTAAGAGTTTTTAGTTCAGAATTAGTGAAATATCATCTATACCCTAAGATTACGGTACTGTTTCTTATTTTTATTTTCACAAAATTATATAAAGCCACAGTTGGGACAATTGATACACTTTCTCGACTCGGCTCGGCACTTATTTTTGCAATATTTTTAGCCTATATACCATAAATGGTATCCAGTTTACAGTGAAAGTGCAGATTCGAAAGTCTTATAGGCTAAGAAAATTGCGAAAATATTTGTGATTACAGTCTGGGGTCAATATAAGAAACGGACACTAATTCGAAACCTACAACGATTCATTTAAAGACAAAATTCATAAACTAAATCTGCCAGAAAAACAGTAAATAAGGGATATTCACAATATAAGTTATTGTCAATAATCGCATTACCTGCATTGTCAGTATTTTATCGTTATCAGCTGCTTCATTTGTGTTTTGGAAGAAGAAATATGATCGGAAGATCGATGAAACTCGAAAGCATTTGCGACACTTTGGAATCGATCTGTTGTCGTCTTCTTCTATTCCATTGAACTCTTTGGACAAATGGGAGATTCCAAAGGATCGCGTGGTCATAAATCGGAGGTTGGGAGAAGGTGCATTTGGTACGGTTTAGGGTGGAGAAGCGCAAATTGATGGACTTGAAAATCAATTGCCCCAACTGTGACTAAAACGTTATCATATTTTTTTCTAATTTTTTTTTCCCTAACATTATGATAAATTAAATAATAAAAAATATAGATTGCTTTTCTGTGTTTTCGGTTACTACCTATTTAGAAAAAGCGCGAAAATTTCTTCAAACGTTATTTTACATTAAAAATTAATATATTTCTGGTTGTTGTTACGCTGATGGTTACGCTGCAAATCACAAATCTACATGCGAAACTCCAGTATGATATCGTCAAGTTACAAGAATAATAGCTGACGTAAATGCTGAAAATGAAATAAGCATAGAATAAATATTTAATAGTACAATCCAACATCGCAGAGTATCAGAAAGAGATCTTTTCTAAACAGAATTTATTCCTCAATTCGTTCCCCAACGACGTAAGCGACATTCAATCAAATACCGTTCTCAAAATATTGTTTTAAATCTTTTTCAATTTTTTTGTTTATTTTTATTTTTATTCAAATCCAATGTACGTACAAGGCAAATTATTAGAATATATGTATAACACATTAATTTACATTCAATAGTCTTATTAAACTACTATTTATAATTATTATAAACACGCTTCAATCATTGAAAACTTAGTAGCACTCTTTTTAGTAGTAACTTGATCATCGTTTTCATTCTGCATCCACCTTGAGGAAACGGAAGTGTCCCATCACAGAGTCCAGTCCCTGCACAGCGGTGCAGGCTGGGAATCGAACCCAGGTCGCCGACAAACATTTTTTACATTTTGTGCATTCTGTGATCATCTATCTTGACCACTACACTGTCGACGACGACAATTATTTCATGAAAATATTCAACAATATTATTTTGATCAAAGCGGTGCTAATTTTAGATCAAAAAATGTTCAAAAATAATCTTTTTTTCAGCATCATAATATCTTTTTTTAGTTTAAGGTGCAAGTGTGTACAGTACACAGTTTAGAGCGGTGGAAACAGTGTTCTTTGTTTATTATTTTGCATAAAACACGTGAAACTTTGAAATTAGGGATGTTGTCAGGATACGAGAAACCCGAATGCGTAATTGCGTACTAAAATCACATAGAAAAATATTTAAAAATAAACTTATAATTTACTAAGCTAGGTACATATAATGATTTTATATTTCATGTTTTTTACCCTAGGGTAAAATACCTAATGTGCAGATCCAATAAGTCAAATTTTTGGTAAACTCTTTCAAAATTGATAAATCATCTCGTATTTTTTATGTAATTTTGACGACTGTCAACTATTATAATGATTGGGTATTTACCCTATAAAGATTTAAGAAACAAAATCAAACAAAAATGCACAACCGTGACGTTTAGCTTTTTTTCTTTCTTTCAAAGACAAGCTATTGCATTTCAGTTAAAATAAAATTTGGTTCCTCGGGAAAAGTTGCTCCAAATGGTCTGACCCGCTTATGTAAAATATCCAACAATCGAATGTTTTGCAGTACCCTATTCTATTGTGGAAAGGCTATATGAGCCAACATCTCACGCCTGTGGGCTCCCATACAAATTTGCGTGATTTTATCGATAAAATCGCTCTGAATCCGTCATTTATGAATAAAATCTTTTGAAATTTTGGTCATGAACATCAATTAATAACAAATTCATCCCTGCAAATTTCGAGCCCAATTGGACAAAGGCTTCTATGAACACTCTCATACAAAGTTGACATTTTTATACCAAAAATGAAGATTTTTTTTAAGCCATCAATAATCAGTCGTCCCCCTAATTTAGAAGCGTTAGAAGCGGAGGCATAGAAAAAATATATAAAAGTTAAAGTCGAGGGATTGGCCAGGTTCCTTATTTCTTTAACTGGTAAAAACTTGTTTGCTAATAAAACTTAAAATCTTATTAGAAGAAAATCTTCTTAAGCGACGATTCTGTTTCATTTGATTAATCGCGACATATTTAAAACTCAATCTCTCTTCCTTGTCTGCGATACGCTATAAATATAGAAATAAAATAAAATTACCCACCAGTAAAAATTTAATCATCCGTTTCATCATAGCTAGGACTGCTTGGCGAATACGATGGACTCGACGGACTAGTTGGGCTGTACCCCTGTCCTGTGGGTGAGTATGCCGGACTAGACGGCGAGTAGTTGGGCGAGGTTGGTGTGTATGTTGGACTGGTCGGGGAATATTTTGTACTGCCTGGGGAGTAGGTTGAGATGTGGGGGGAGTAGCCGGCTGTTGTTGGAGAGTAGTTGGGAGAGCTTGGACTGTAGCGATGCGATGCTGGTGAATGTTGGGGGGAGCTTGGAGAGTAGCTTGGGGAGGTTGGCGAATATTTTGGGGATGTTGGAGAGTATTGGGGACTTCCTGGTGTGTATTGAGGGCTTCCTCCTGAATACGATGGACTTGTTGGTGAGTAGCTTGGACTCGTTGGTGAATATTTTGGAGAGGATGGTGAATAACTTGGAGACGTTGGTGAATAGTGTGGTGAGCTTGGAGAATAATTTGGACTCGTTGGTGAGTACGATGGTGTCGCCGGAGTGTAGTTTGGAGACGATGGTGAGTAAGAAGGACTTGTTGGTGAATACGATGGTGAAGTTGGTGAATACGATGGACTCGATGGTGAATATGATGGACTTGTTGGAGAGTAAGCCGGCGAAGTTGGTGAATAGCTTGGGGATGTTGGAGAATAAGGACTCGTGGGCGAGTACGATGGAGACGTTGGAGAATATGCTGGACTTGATGCAGCATAGCTCGTTCCCGTTGGTGAATACATCGGGGATGTTGGTGAATAATTTGTTGACGTCGGCGAATAATTTGGAGATGTTGGATTGTAGTTGGGGCTCGTAGGCGAGTACCTTGGACTCGTTGGCGAGTACGATGGTGACGTTGGTGAATAACTTGGGCTAGTTGGTGAATAACTAGGCGAAACACCTCCTGGAGAAGCTGCAGCATATTGTGGACTGCTTGGAGAGTAAGATGGCGATGCGCTTGGAGACGAAGGGAAATATGGCGACATCGAAGGTCCTGGAGAGCTTGGTGATCCATGATTTGGAGACCACGAAGGCGACATTCCGGATGCATCAGACTGAGCTGATGGTGAAAAACTTGGACCACCTGGTGTCATTCCACTGGGTGGACCTGAAGGAGACCATTCTCCATATCCTGGTGTTTGAGATTGAGCCCAAGGTGTCATAGCAGGACTCATACTTGGTGTCGCTCCAGGACCGAAGAACATTCCTGCTCCTCCCAAGATAGATGTGTGCGGAATTTCCATTCCCAGCTTACACTTCTCAGCATCCAATAACAAATCGAAACAACCTGTTCCCATTTTCGGCATTTGTCCCATAATAATATTCTCAGACACACCTCTCATAGGATCTACTTCTGCGTGAGCAGCGGCATCCAACAGCACATCGACAGTTTCCTCGAAGGAACATCTCATAAGCGCACCTGTGTCCTGTCTATTGATACCGTGACGTGTGATGGCCATCAAGTGACCCTTTGCTGTCATTACGTCACACAACAAGGCCAAATGACGATAGTTTACGTACAAGCCGTAGAACTGCAACACATTGTTCATCTCTTTCTCAACAGATTTTCGTACAGCTTCAATTCCCAACACGGAGAAAATCTCGCAAATATCGTTACTGTACGTTCGTACAGGATCCACATCACGTTCACTCAATACTTTCATCATAGAAGTACCATCAGTTTCCAGCAACCACTCGCCAATAGCTTTAAACTCTCCCGTATCCGTAATCACGATCCTCTTCTTACTGTCAGTTTGTGGTAAATGCATGTACACTTTACCGATCGCCTCAATTCCCTGCAACGTCATGTCTGACAACATGTTCGCCTCAATGCAACGCAAGAACATGTCGTCCTCCATCTTGTCCATATTCTCCTCCTCGTTGTCTTGGAATTTGTTGTCCTCATTGTTCATAATACGAATACGAAGGACGAGCTTATCGGCATTGTCATCGTTGAAAATGCAATTCAAATCGTCTCCAAATCCTGCATTGATTTTCTCAGCAATCTGTTCCATCGTCAATTTCTTATCTGTCATTCTCTTCCTGTCCAGCTCGATACGGAGGAGCCATGGCGAGATTCGGGTTGGATCGAAATCGGGCATTTCGTAGTAAACGTTTACGAACTCTTGATCTTCCGCAATTACTGTGCGTTGGGGATCGGGATCGTAGTAAATTGCGGTGTTTGCGGTGACCTTACGTAGCGTCGTGTGTTCAAGACGACACAAGACATTTTTCGCCTTTTCCGCATCACGAGCCGCACCTCCCGTTAAAAATACGGTTAGGGAAGGAGCTTTTGGCTTCTTGGAAATATTGATAATTTCCTTCAATCTCGGTACACCCAAGGTTACGTTCTTTGAAGACACACCAGCAAAATGGAAAGTGTTCAATGTCATCTGCGTAGCGGGTTCTCCGAGAGATTGGGCGGCCAAAGCACCCACCATTTCTCCGGGATTACATTGAGCCTGTTGGAAACGGGTTTCAATTTCACCAATCAACCACTCGAATGCCTCATTATTCAATCTAAACTCTTCGGCGACGTATTTTGTGCAGAGTGTGGAGCGAACCAAGCATTGGAACAATAATGTAGCGTTTTCGTTAGCCTGTTTCGACAATCTATCGTTTCCTACCACGATAACGCACTTCTGAAGCAAATCTCGAACCCCTTGAATTACTTTTAGCGGAGACAAATCTGTTTGTCCTCTCTTATTGATGTGGAAAATCTTTTGAACGTTCCAAATCATTCTTTGCAGGTTACATGGCAATACGACTTTAGAATCTCCGTTGGGGAAAATTTGTCGCAAAGCCTCACGATCCCTCATCAATTGCTCATACTCATTCTCAATTTCCTGAATGATTCCAGCATCTGCGGTCAGTTCTTTGATAACCTCTTCGTTGAAAATACGACGCAAGTAACGCTCGTTTGTTGGTTCGAATTTGTATCGTTTCTCAAAAACTTTATTCGACAGCTTAATAGTCGGAAGATTTTGAAACTCGACTGTCTCTCCACACAATCCGTCCTCTCCGTAACGCAACTGAATGAGCTGGCCCACTGAATTACGGACCGTTCCGTCATAATGCACCATAACAGACTCCATAGCTTTGATCAAACGACGCTGAATGTACCCGGTTTCGGCAGTTTTTACAGCTGTATCAATCAAACCTTCACGACCTCCCATAGCGTGGAAATAAAACTCAGACGGAGTCAGGCCGGCAAGATACGAATTTTCGACGAAGCCTCTGCTCTCAGGACCGTAATCATCTTTGATGAAATGGGGCAATGTTCGCTTCCTGAAGCCGAACGGAATACGCTTTCCCTCAACGTTCTGTTGTCCCACACAAGCGATAACCTGGGAGATGTTAATGTTCGAACCTTTAGCACCAGAAACGACCATAGCCTTCAAATTATTGTATTCGGTAAGAGATTTCTTGGCAGAACCACCAGTTTTGTCACGAGCATCGTTCAAAATACGATTTACTTGATTCTCGAAAGTCTGACGCAACGTATTACCTGGAGTCGGTTCCAATTCCATGTTGTGAGCCTTCTGAATAACGCCAATGACATCCTCTTTAGCTTTACGAATGGCCTTTTGAATTTCCTGATATGTTTGAGGATCAGCAATTGTGTCCCCGATACCTATACTATGGCCCTCCAACAGCAACCAACTGTTGATGACAGTCTGAATGTTACCGTAGAAACGGCCGGCGATTTCATGTCCCAACTCCAAGAAGACAATGTGCAGTAAAGAGCCGGCTGATGTTCCGAGTGTCTTTTTGCATAAAATGCCCATAATCAGCTCGCCGTGCTCTACCATGACCTTTGTGTCTCCGGGAGAAATCCATTTATAAGGACCTTCATCCTCTTCGTCAGGATGGGTTGAATGTGTACGGATCATGTTCACGTTTCCGGGAATAATCAGCGTGAAAATCTGTTTTCCCGCCCACAACGGTTTCGGTTTCAAAATACAAGGTTGCGGCATTTTACCGTCCCAAGTGGGCAAGAACATCAACAAGTTCATCATTTGTTCCTTCTCGATAAAAACGTCTCTCTTTGTCATTTTACGTACGGCTGTTAGCGTGTCCTGTACGATACCCATGACGGGTTTGTTTGCCTGTGGCGTAATAATCTGGCGAGGGGTCATGTGAATGTTCTCGACCTCAGCACGCGTCTCCATAGATTGTGGGACGTGCAAGTTCATCTCGTCACCATCAAAATCAGCGTTGTATGGTGAAGTACAAGACAAGTTCATGCGGAAAGTTGACCACGGCAACACTTTGACGCGATGCCCCATCATACTCATCTTGTGGAGTGTCGGTTGACGATTGAAAATGACCAAATCGTCGTCCCTCAAATGACGCTCCACTTTATAACCGCATTGAAGATGCAAATCGGAGGATTTGGGATGAAAACGTAAATCGATACGTTCTCCATTGTCACGGACGATGTATTTCGCTCCAGGGTATTGCGAGTTGCCACGACGTACAAGCTCTTGCATACGATCAATGTTGAAGGGGGTGACGAGCTCTGGGAACGTCATGTTTTGCGCAATTGAACGAGGAACGCCGACCTGAAATTAATATTTAAATTGAACATTTGTTGTAAAATTAAGAAAAAACAATCACCAGAGTTATTATTTCGAGATTTTAATAAACTTTTTTCACGATTTTAAGAACAGACATTCAAAATTCTATGGATTTTGATAATTTTGATTGAATATTAAATTATATGGAGGGGCGGGACAATAACCAATTTTTTTATTTTTTTTCAATATCTATATTAGGTATAAATTTAAGATTTTCCAAATTTCTGGATATTGTAGTAAAAGGCACAATATTTAGAATGGTTTGTGTAATAATTTCGAAACGTTTCTGCTCTGACGTTAAAGTTAAATAAATTATGTAAAATTTCCTAAAGTGCTATGGTGAATTTTTGAAATTCGCTTCGGGGCTCTCAGTCGGGGTACGTACGAGGGGCAAATATAACAAAACCGTTCTGACCAGGCTTCTAAACCCGTTCTCAAACCGTACTCATACCGTTCTCAACCATTCTCAGACGTATTTACCGTCCTATACCTTAATTTACCTTACTTTACCTTACTTGAACCTTACTTCACCGTACTCAACTTTCTTTTACCTTACTCAACCGTTTTTTACTTTACAGCCGTATTGAACCTTACTGAGTTGTCTTTTACCGTTTTCAACCGTCTTTTACCTTACTCAGCCGTCTTTTACCGTTCTCAACCGTCTTTTACCGTTCTCAACCGTCTTTTACCGTTCTCAATCGTCTTTTACTTTACAGCCGTATTTAACCTTACTGAACCGTCTTTTACCGTTCTCAACCATCTTTTACCTTCTCAACCGTCTTTTACCTTATTCAACCATATTGAACCTTACTCAACCGTCTTTTACCGTTCTCAACCGTCTTTCAACCTTACTTTACCTTAATCGAAACGGTACCGTTTTGACCACTGATTTTTACGATATATTTGGATTTTGTAGAAAATATTCTTAAGGATCTACAATTATCACACGATTAAGAACGAGCGGCATGGCTGTGTACAGCTGTCAAAATCTCAGGCCGAATCTTTGGACACACCTGGGGGTCACATCTCTCTACTCGCTTCTAGAAGGAATTATGCATTTTTGATAATCTACTGAACACCGAGCTAGAAACCATCCTAAAAGTCATTGAAGTAATGTTTCCAATTTGAGCTTGCATTCTTCAGGACTTGAGATTTCTGAAAGAGCTATTGAGATCTCTCACAGCTGGTGGGGGAGTTCATCAGACCTCGTGAACCAATTTCGCCCATCAATACAAAATAAGGATCCATCCATTCATTATAATGAAACAAATTGATCTACGGAGTTTGAGAGCTCCCATACAAACTCACCAGCACTTTCCAGTTCTAACGATCGGAAGTTTAAATTTTGAATATAAATTATTGGTAAGTAGTAAGTATAAGTACCCAAGATCTGTTCGTAACTATACATTTTTTTTTTTAAATCTAGATTTCTAATGATCTCAAATTTTAAGTAAAAGTTTTTGTTTTAAGAACCCAAGAATAGTTAAAATAAACAAATAAACATCAACAATAAAGGATTTTATAGTGGATAACATGAACGTTTCCTATCCTAAAGCCGAGTTAAAATCATGTTTTCCTGATGTTTTTATTTATCAGGATTTCAAAAAATATCCAAAAAATATCCAAAATATTCAAAAATATCACCGATATCTGCAAATATTCATAAATATCATGCGATATTCATTTATATTAGGCGATATACACTAATATATACTTTTAATAGATTTGAATTCACCTTTTGTCCCGCCCCTCAAATTTTATTGTGTTAGTTTTTACGTTCATAAGAATCAACACTAGTTACCCTTGTTAGATAACAAAACAATTAAACCACGATTAAAACTCGATTGATGCTTACGGACGTTAGTCCTTAAATGAAGAATTTTTTTTACATACCTGATCAATACGAAGATTAGGATCTGGAGTAATGACAGTACGAGCTGAAAAATCCACACGCTTTCCCATCAAATTACCACGAATTCTTCCTTCCTTCCCCTTCAATCTGGCTTTGACAGCTTTCAGAGGTTTTCCTGATTTCTGCATAGCTTTCGGCATACCGGGCATGTCGTTGTCGACAAATGTAGCGACATGGAACTGTAACATCTTAATATTCTCGGCAATTACGTGAGCAGCGGCTCCGGTTGCCTCATTTTTCTTCAACTCGTTGTTTGCTTTAATAATGTCGGAGAGTTTATGCGTCAAATCGTCCTGATTTTTTGTTGCGCCGAACATGACGACAGCCGGGCGTACTGCAAGCGGAGGAACAGGCATTACAGTCATTATCATCCAATCGGGACGTGCGAATTTCGGGTCCATTCCGAGAATATAGCATTCTTCATCTGTAATATGTTTCAAGATTTCCCAAACCCTCTCCGCAGTGACTATAATTTTTTTCTCCTGACTGTCTTCATTAACATGCTTCCATTCGGCCACCATATCGAGCCCAGACCGTTTAATTGAAGGCTGATAGTGACCGCAACCGCCGTGACCTTGTTTTTTATTTGGATCTGCTGGTTGTCCATCTTTTGTCATATCCATATCTTCTCCACCCTCGCAAATCTTCTTTCCTTTACACAAATCATAAACGTAAGCCAACCGTTTACGGGGCTGGCCCTTTGATTTTATGACGACCTCTTTAATTTTTGGATTACTTGGACTTACTAACATTTTGGAGCAATAAAAGCAAACGCATCTTAAAATTTTCATTGTTTTCGTAATAAAGCCGATATGAAAAACAGGTTTCGTCAAATCAATATGTCCAAAATGTCCGGGGCATTCCGTCATATTTCCAGCGCACGTCTGGCACCTCGAACTTCTGTCGATTACACCTTGCCGGGGATCCATCAAACCGCACATTTTCGGTCTACCGCCCTCCATAGTCTCCGCAAACTGAATTCCACCTTCTGTGACCGACATTCTGCGAATTTCATCTGGTGATAAAATACCAAACTGGACGCGTTTGACAGTCCGCAATGGTGCTTTTGAGTCGCCATTCAACATCGTGATGGAGACGATGTTTTCTCTACTTTTCACTCAACTGAAACAAAAATAGATTAGCATAAAACATTCACCGAATTTTATCACACAAAATGAACTATATTTACACTATTTTATCACTATTTTTTACGGTAATTTCACAATTCTTTTACGAGAAAAATTAGAAACGCATATACAAATAGTTTTAGAAAACGATTTGCTTTAAGGCGGGATCGTCCAAAACCAAGCCCTCCTTTAAGTACATGAATCACACTAGCCGTTTTCTCACCGTAGTCGATCGACCAGACTAGACCAAAATTATTAATTTTATTTTTATTCCCTCTTCTGCAAAATAAAAATTGACGTCCATATAGAGTTCCGGACTTACTAAAATCATCACCCTGCTTATGTCAAATGTCTTGGAAAACCAAAAC
>JXPH01017964.1:0-10949 GCA_001014845.1 Mochlonyx cinctipes
TTGAGGGATATTAGAAATATTAAGAAATATCCAAAATTAGGAAATATTAAAAATATAATGAAATATTAGAAATATTGGTAGCTGTAATATTTTCAAAGACTCGACGGGCACATTCAACGAAAAGGTCCACTGTCTTCCAAAAATCCCACCTCAGGTGAGCCTGGTGAGCCACTTTAGTTTATCTTGATTAAATGCATCAAACTTTACCAAAAGCTATACTCGAACGCAAAAACTGGATGTTTTATCCAATTGTTTTAGATATTTTTCGGAGTAAAAACGTAGGAAACCTCAAAGTGGATTATGTAGCTTTTCATCATATTTATACTATACCTTGTGATAGAAACTAGATTAACCTACTACTGACCTGACCTAGGTAATTTCAATGAAAAATGTACGTGACCTGAGCTAGGTGTAAATTTTGGAAAAAAAAACCTGACCTGATCTAGCTCCCAAAAATTTGACCTATTTTCAACACTGTTCAAAGCACACAATTGCATTTTTAATTTCGAGGAAGAAAATCTCGGAGAACTCGACTTAGTATGAAAATGTCAATTTGAAAAATCGCAATTATATGTCAAATTTATTAATTTAATACAATTTACAATCGAAAAACGTGTTGTCATAGGTAGTATAACCACTTTGTAATATTTTTTAAATATTCGATTGATAGTTTCCTTCTTTTTTGCGAAGCAGCGCTGTTTCCAATAGTTGTTGTTGCAAGTCGAGTATATGATGGATAGTTTTTGGTATTATTATAAAAAATACATATATATATATATCCTCTTCAAAATTTGCACATATCATCTTTGTCGAAGTCTAAATCTAGTTTCTATCACAAGCTATGGAATAAATATGATGAAAAGCTACATAATCCACTTTGCGGTTTCCTACGTTTTTTACACGTTTCAGATCATTTGGAGCAACTTTTTTTTTGTTTTACTGAATCCATAACCTTTTCATCTATTGAATGATAGTGATGAAAAGCTAAGAGTAAAAAGAACTCCAAAAAAGAAGTTCCGTGGATGATATGCGTCTCTCCAACTTTATGCATAAAACAACTAAAAATCTATGATTCGGATAAAGCATTTTGCTTAGGTGTTGGTCTAAATTACAAGCTATTATTACTCAAGTTTGAATGTTTTTTAGAATTAGGTGATTTAGAATTTGTCGAAATATTCAGCCACTATTTATCTAGTTAGAAGAACATTTATATCCATAAAATGTTCAATTGATGCTATAATTCTCAAAATAACTTTAAAGCTTTAGTCTTCCTTAGACTCCAATCAGTGCTGAATCGTTTGTACGCATGCCCATTATTAAAATGTGTTTGTTAGATATGACGTCATGATATATATGAAAGTGTGACGTTGCAACGCAATACACACAAACCAAAGTGTGTATTACACACTTTTAATGAAATAAATTTTCAACAGATGGACACTTATACTATATAAGAAAGGATTTTGCTCAGGATTTGTGCTTACAAAATACTTTTTTGCTATAAATTTTTGTTACCAAAATGGCACACCTGTATAATCAAAACCTAGAAAGGACCATATTGGTAATTTTCCTATAATTTAAGGAATAATGAACACAACTTTGTTTTCTTCAGTTACATATTTTAATAATTCAATTCAAAAATTACATTTATACACACAATTTATAAAAAAATAAAATAAATAATAATATTTACATCAATTTGTTTAAATAAACTGAACAAAAAATGCACGCTTTCAGGAGTCTTGCTTTTCACCTCGTTAAATTTACAATTAAAATAAAATATTAATTGTTTCCTTATAATATTAACACATGATGATATGATTATTTTTTCATTGCACCATGAAAGTTCATTAACCTACAATTATTTTTCCTGAAAAGAAAATTTATAACATTACTTGACTTTATTGTTTTTTTAATAGTAAAATGTACATTATGTTTAAAGGGATTTTAAAATCAGTCTAAGAAGTTTTTGTCGGTTTCGGTTCCACCACCGAACTTTGTTCGTTGTTCGATCGTTTCTTGTGTTGTGTCGTGTTTGGATCTGTTAGTTCGTACGTTACGGATTTCTGTATTTCAATGCCTTGCCCCAAGCCCAACTGGTGGCCTAGTTGTCGTAAATGTTCATCGTGTAAACTATTCGTGTGATATGCTTCTGTTTCTTTTGGTGGTTCTAGCGAGTAGGAAATTTTGTGGTCGCCGGCACCGTTTTTCGTTGCCATGTGCCTGTACACTTCGTACGCATTAGGAACCTGTAATTCATTATTGGGGAATAAAGGGGAGCCAAAGGCTGTCGTTATTGAATGAGAGTGTGTTACGGATTCTAGTGGACCGACAGGGATTTTGTGCAAATTTGAATCGGAAGGAAGGTAATTTTTGATAGGTTTGAATGGAGGTAGGGCATCGTGAGGGATCTCGTATTGTGTGTATGAATGGTGCTCGTGTTTGTCTGGTGTCGGAATTTTCTGGTTCAGTATCTGCCGCAAAACGTCTGATGCTTGTACAACAGTATGTGATTTGGATGGTGTCGGTAAAAATGCTGGTCCAGTCGAGTACACTGAAAATTGATTATAGAAACGTCAATCATAAATTTTAATTACAAAATTTGCTGGCTAATTGCATCAAAAAGGCATCGCCATCATCATCAATCAATCAATCAATCAATTAATGAGGAAGAAAATTTCAGTATAGATTTTCATTTTAATTTTGAAATTTAAAATTGGTTGAGCATAAACAATGTGGGATAATATTTTATGAAACGCCACCATGGTGAGGCTTTTCAGGTGCAATGTGTTGATATATTTTGGACAGATAATCATTATGGTTACGGTATATGGAATTTTACGACTATTTGATGGGGTTTTCAATCTATTGTGTTGGCATTTTATTGATTAAAATTGTAACATGTAATAAAATATGTCTAGAAATTGCAAATATGGACAACTGAATATTGCATAGAAATAATAATGAAAAATATTTTGGATGGGCTAGTGGAAGTGGACAGACCTATAATACAGCTCATTGTAAATTAAGCAAGAGGGTGAGACGATTTAAAGAGTTTTAGAATTTCAAAAAGTTAAACAAACCCACTACAATTGCCAAATGATCTAACAAAAATTCCGGTTTTTCAGAATTTTAGCTTTTTTTTTTCAACATATTGATAGAAAACGTTGGAAACCGTAAAATGGATTATGTAGCTTTCTTAGGAACTGGATTTAAACTTTGACAAAGATGATATATGTAAATTTTGAAGAGGATCGGAAAAGTATTTGCAGAGTTAGCCAAGAAAGTATGTTTAATGGAAGCACGAGGAATGAATAATATTTTCCCAAATTTAGCACAAGAACTGTTTTTGAGCACTTGCCATAAGCTTATATTCCAGATTTGAGCTCATTCCCATCCCTAGAACTTGAGATTTTGCCAGTGGTCAGTATTTACGAGCCCTCAGTTTCCAATATCCCAGGGTCAAACTTTTTTAGGAACTGTTCTTGGATATTTACCAAAAGTTTATATTCTAAATCTCATCCCGATCACGAGAACTCAAGAATTCTGTAAGTTTCTGGTACACAGGAGCCCTTTAATTCTGTTGTCGCAGCGTCAAACGTTTTTAGGATTTTATCTTGTTTACCAAACGCTTATATTTCTGAAGCTCCTGATACCAAGGAGCCCTCAGGTCCCAATGTCCTAGGGTCAAACTTACTATTCTTGGAAACTTTCCACAAGGTTATGTTTAAAATTTTAGCTCATTCCGATCATTAGAAATCAAGAATTCTGGAAAAATCTGGCGAATTTGTACGGGGGCTCCCAGACTCTACGGCCCGATTTGGTTTATTAACGAACTCGTCCTTATCTTTTTTGAGAAAAGCATCTACTCAAAATTTTATCCAAATCGACTGAGAATAACGTGAGTTATCGAGGACACAAGTACACGAAAAGTTGCTCAAAATGGTCTGAAACGCTGAAAAAACAAAAAAAAAGTCTTAGTATGTCAGTGTCTTTCTGTCGTCGTCTGTGTCTCCGTGTCCTCGATAACTCGCGTAATTTTGACTGAAAATTGGTGTGTAGGCTTTTCTCTAAAAAGTAAGGACGAGTTTGTGAATGAGCCAAATTGGGCCATAGAGTCTGGAGTCCCCATACAAATTCACCAATTTTTTCCAGAAATCTTGAGTTCTAATATGATCGGAATGAGCTCAAATTTGGAACATAATCTTGTTGGAAAGTTCCCAAGAACAGTTCCTAAAAAAGCTTAAGAGCTTCAATTAAATAACAAATTCAGCATCTACACCAATTTTGAGCTTATTCTGACCTTGGGCCATGGAATTATGGCTTAAAAACTCATAAATTCAGTTATTTTTGTACTAGAGCCCATAGTAGCGTTTGAACAATATTAGGCTAAAAGATATTAAGATTGATGTGTGTACTAAAAAAAATTCAGATTTTCAGCTTAATGTGATGACCTAAACCGAAAATATCGTTAGGGGCCCTTTGAATTTTCAAGGGACTTGTATGTTCCCAGCCCTGTACCTGTAGAACCNATTAGGCTAAAAGATATTAAGATTGATGTGTGTACTAAAAAAAATTCAGATTTTCAGCTTAATGTGATGACCTAAACCGAAAATATCGTTAGGGGCCCTTTGAATTTTCAAGGGACTTGTATGTTCCCAGCCCTGTACCTGTAGAACCACTTGATCGGCTAAAAATTTCAAAAAATATTTATACAATAAATCACTTAACTTTTCACCAAAATCGGCATGCACAAAAACCAAACTGTTTTTGACGGTATTTGGTCGGTAGAACGTCCTAAATTTTATTCGATCGGACTCAAAATTTTAGGGGAAGTATAGAATTGCAAGACGAAATTTTTAAGGGGGTGAAAAAAAATTAAAATCCGACAAGGTCAGCTATTCTAGGACCATCCTAGTATTCAGGGATCTACCTATACTTTACGAAATCGTACTTTCTCATACTCATCGGTCTAGGAAAATCCCTTCGAACATAAAATCAGGAAAGCAGAAGTCTAGAGCACGCTCAACAATCACTATTTTGAACAATGTTAGCTAAATTGTTCAATCTCTAAAATTGTAAAATTGGGGCATTCTTAGGAAATAAAATCTAGTTATGCACTGGAACTGATTAAAAATATGCATGGCTATAACGAATTGCCAAATTACATCATAACTAGCTCCAGCGGGCAGCGATGCCTTTTCAAATAGAACTAATGCGTATGCTTGACTAAATTTTCAAAAAAGTATTATATTTATCTGTGAAACATGCGACGCTAATTACACACATTTCGAGTCACAAACAGTTAACAAGTTTTCTGCATTGCCCCTCCGCTCTGCACGGCACAGACTTTGCTTTGGTTGTGGTGCACCAAACCAAGACCAAGAGAAGTATAGAGAAAAATGAAAGTAAAATTTAAAATTGATAGTTGATGGCCGGCAAGTATGGTATAATATAATTTATACAAATTGTAACAAGTAAATAAATTTAGTTATGCAACATTAGAGTTTGTTGATATTTCTAGATCTAGACTACAACTCCTCCGCCTCCATCTCATTCCATATGAGCTGATGTCAAAAGTCGGAAATAATATACAGAAAACTTTTTGAAATTTCTTATTATATGCACGTAAAATACTTCAAATACAAAAATGGGTTCAATTCTGCAAAAATTGATTTAATGTTAAAAATGTTTGAGTGTCAGACTAACTTTGGAGAAAAACTTTTTAGCTTTTCTTTCTTTCTCTCACCACATCTGTAGATAGAAAAGAAGAACTATTGTATTCGGTAAAAAAATTGTTTCCTCGAGAAAAAATGCTCCAAAAAAATATCTGTGTGTGTGTTTGTCTGGCTGTCGTCGTCGTCGTCGTCTGTCGTGTGCCTGTGTCCTTGATAACACACGTAATTCCCAATCGATTTGGCTGAAATTTTGCGTGGAGACTTTTCTCAACAAAGGTAAGGACAAGTTCGTTAATGAGCCAAACAAACAACAAACTCTCCAGGATTTTCCAGAAAACTTGAGTTCTAACGATCGGAATGAGCTCTAATGATTGGCATGAGCTCTAATTTGGAACAGAATCTTGTGGTAAATACCCAAGAACAGTTCCTAAAAATGTTTGACCCTAGGTCATCTGGATTTGAGGGCTTCTTGGTACCAGGAACTTCCAGATATCTTGAGTTCTATAGTGATTGGAATTAGTCCAAATTTGGAATATAAACTTTTGGTAAGTACCCAAGAATGGTTCCTAAAAAAGTTTGGCCATTGGACATTGAACATTGGCATCTGGAGACTCCCGTGTGCCATGAACTTACAGAATTCTTGAGTTTTAGTGATCTGATTTGAAATATAAGCTTATGGCAAGTGTCCAAGAACAATTCTTGTGTTAAATTTGGAATAAACTTACAAACTCACCAGAATTTTCCAAAAACCTTGAGTTATAATGGTCAGAAAGTACCCAAGAACAGTTCCTTAAAAAAGTTTGACACTTGATCATCAAGATCTGAGGTCTCCTTGATACCAGGAACTGCTAGAGTTTTTAAGTTCTAGTGATTGGAATGAGCTGAAATTTAGAACATAATCTTGTGGTAAGTACCCAAGAACAGTTCCTAAAATATTTTNGGCTCCTAGGTACCGGCCACTGCCAGAATTCTCGAGTTCTAGTGATCAGAATGAGCTCAAATTTAGAATATAAGCTTATGGCAAGTATGTAAGAACAGTTCTTACGCTAAATTTGGGATACTTTTATTCATTCCTGGTGATTCCAATTATCAAACTTCCTTGGATTGCTTTGTAAATACTTTTCCGATCCTCTTCAAANGTAAGAACAGTTCTTACGCTAAATTTGGGATACTTTTATTCATTCCTGGTGATTCCAATTATCAAACTTCCTTGGATTGCTTTGTAAATACTTTTCCGATCCTCTTCAAAATTTGCACACATTATCTTTTTCGAAGTCTAAATCTAGTTCCTATCACAAAATATACAATAAATATGAAAGAAAAGCTATACATAATGCACTTTGTGGTTTCCTGGGTTTTCTTCTTGTTTGTTATCACGAATTTTGTATCCTAGATGAATATTTAGTCAACACAAAACCCGGTAATTCTATCATGTATAAGGAAAAAGTGTTTCAGCCTTTGTAATTGATATACCTAGTTTCTGTTCCTTAATTTTCAAAATTTAACTATCTTTAATAGAGGAAATAATAATAGGGGAAAAGTTTACGAGAATTTATTTAATGATGGTGATATAAATGATGACAAAAATACTTATATGTAAACCGCAAAAAGTGGAAATATTTTCATGAATGAATGATAATGATACATTTGCATTTTGATCAATAGTTCATTTTTTAAGGTTTACTGAACTGTAAAAATGGTCTGCACAGGATGTTGATGAAATTTGAAATTGAATGTAATACATTATTTTATTTTGTACATTAAATAATCCAATTTAATGTATAAATTAAGATTGAAAGGAAAATGCTTTTACTTTTACATTCCGCCTTGATGGACCGCTTCAAATTGAGCATTAGGTTATCAAAAAAAAACTCATTCCTGTTAGTTTTAAGTATCTTCATTCTGTTCTGGCCTATGTATTATAGCTTCCACGAGTGATGAGGAATGTACCTTGGCCATAGAAGTGGTTAGTGGCAACATTTTCAGAACATTGTTTGAGAGTGAGTGTGCCCACTTCAACCAAACTTCATCGAAACGTTTAAAAGAAATATCTATAGAGAGCTAGTCAAAATTATTAAATTAAAAAGTGGACGACCGAAAGATTTCATGAAAAATGCGTACAGACTCGATTAGTTTTTAGGTATCTAAGACGTAAGCCATTTTAATGCATATATAGTAAATTATCACACACAGGGTTCAAAGTAGCCAAAATTAAGGTAAACTCTACACACTTATCAACGGGAACTTTATTCGCGCCAAATTTAACCCAACTACCCCACGGGATCTGAAAATCTCACGATATTGATAAATAAATAATAATAATAAATCAATATCCCGAATATCGGGTTACAACTCGGGAGTTGTGTATGCGCATGCGCACGATAGTTTAATATTTTAAATGTGTTTATCATTTTGTAGCCGATGATCATATCTCTTCGTAGTACATGCGTCAGAGCAGTAGCTTTGGGTGCGAGAGATCGTGAGTTCATACCTTGGTATGGTTTATTCTTTTTTAATGAAAAATTCTATTTTTGAAAGCTAATTGAGAACCTGAATCATTGGTTGTGCCGATTCAGAACCCGAATACTCAGCAGATAAAATATCGATGAACTCTAAAACAGGATTACATGAACTCTAATTTAGGGTTCAAGGAACTGAAATCGGTTGTTTCTCCACTGAAATGTGTTAGGGTTCAATTAACACTTTTTTAGAATTCCCCAGATTTTCAGTGTAGGTAATGAATGCAATTTCCCAATTTCCCCTATTTTCTACTGAATTTGCTATTTTGCGATAATAATTTTGGATGAAAAACGGAAAATTAATGGCATGTGCTCCTTTTATTTCGAAAATAGTATTTTGCGTTAACTATTTATAATTCCAGAGATAATTGAATTCCATTGATCAAGATAGCAGGGAAATTCGTTAATTGGAATTTCTCGCAAGTAACAAGAAAATTCAAAGTATCAGTACATAATCCAATTAAGAAACAACTTCTTTTCCTTGAAGTTTTGGTGGTTAAAATTCTGGCAAAGTATTTTCCGTAGAACCTTTAAATAATGAACAATTTCCAGTCATAGACCCAGACGTTTGTCACATCTGTTGAAAATTTTCTGCGGAATTATCAAGTCCTGGAAACTGAAATCCTTCATTCGGTTACTAAGCCGATTCAAATAGGCAAACAATGCCGAGGAGTATTTCCAATTGACGTTGCATACAATTGAGACTGAACGGAGGATTTTTTACGTTTTAGATCATTTGGAGCAACAATTTTTCAAATTTTATTGAACACATGAGCTTTTCTTTTCTGTGTTTAGATATGATGAGAAAGAGAAAGAAAAACTAGAATAAATCTTATAATTATCCCATTGGGACGATCTAAATCCAAGCATAGACAGTGTGTGCATAGAATAAAAATTAATGTTTTATTCTATTTAGACCATAGCCATTGCTTGAAAATTTCCAGAGAATATACAATCGTAGTCAGCACTAGAAGGCTAATCTTTAATAATAATATAATAAAGCCTATAGTACCCTACTGGGACCAGGCGAGTCCTCATATTTCAGAGAACTTTCTAGGTATTAGTGGACCGACAGCTTACAGTGTATTTCGAACCACCACAACTTTTTAATGGTTATGCTAATGAAATACCAGTTCATTGAGCCCATCAAGTTGTGTTCAATTTTTGCTGCGAGGAAACTGACTAAGCTCTTCGACATGAAAGCCATTCGAGTGCCTTCTATCCCATACTTAAGTTTTTGCAGCAAGTATATTTTTGGTAGCATGGCTCTGACGATACATCTCGGAAATTACCTTGTTTACCCTATTATTCATTAATAATAGCGAACACAAAGCAATCTACCTTCTCAGCAACGCTGAAAAAACGCAAATCTTGATTCAATCGTCACGGGCGGATTTGAACCCGTACCCTCTGGTTGATAGGCAGACGCGCTACTGATCAAGCCATAAGGGCAGTCAAGGAAGGCTAATCTTTAGCTTTCTACTATTTATGTAAGTTTGAACCCCAGATTGTTTCTAGTATCGAAATCTCAAAGTTAATTTCCACCAAAATTGGCAAATAAGACGACCCCCAAAATATTTTAATGTTGTTCTAAATTTGTCAAAAAGTAAAAGCTTCGTCAAGATTCTGTGCCGTAAATATTACCTTCAAGTGGTGCCCCATACGTCGATAATGGTGATTTGTATGAAACACTGTGTGACGATGTTTTCGGCGGTAAGTATTCTTCGTGGTGGCCAGCTGGTGCGGAAGGTGCTGTGTATGTGTGGGAATGATAATCATGTCCATGACTTGTGGGAGCTTCGAAACTTGTAAAACCTAAAAAAAAAAATAGTAGTAAATAAATTTAATAAATCTTTTTTCGTCTTCATTGCAATCATAATAATGTATTTTTACGCAGTTGTGCAAAATCCAAAAAATACCGGTAAAGTGACTTTCAATTTCAAATGAAAGTAAATACAGTACCAACATGAACATTAAAATTGAAATGGTTCGTTGAACTTAAGTAATGTAAAATTAAATTCAATTTAAAAATCGGGTACCTAATAATATACAATTTTAAATTGCTAATTAACCCATTTTCTAACTTACTTTCACTGTGTCCTGGGTGTGGCGATGGATGATGTGAAGACGATGATGCCGAGGAATGTGAAGATGATGATCCGGATGATGATGATGATAAAGGTCCACTTAATTTTGCAAATCCATAATGAGAAGGAGGACTTAGTTTGGCTGACGAGACAATCTTTTTACCGACTCCTGTAACCGCATCACCTGAGCCCATGATTAATTTTCCTGTTCCACTAACCAAATAACCACTTCCTTTAATCAATTGTCCCTTTAATGTAGTAACACCACCGGTTATCGCTTTAACTGCTTGGAACAACGTGTTCAAAATCGATTTCTTCAACTGCCAACCATCAAAGTGATGTGGTTCTTCATGGTGCTGAAAAAAATAAATAAAAAGAAGTAAAATATCAAGTTCATGAACATCAGTTTGCATTGTTAAAACGTGCGAGCATACAAAATTTATTCACAAGGAAATAAAATTAATTTTTATTATGTATTTTGAATTATGCATAATTTATATGCTTTCTTGGAGCACTGACGGTTGTCGCCTAATTTTATTTGACTGAAATTAAGTGGTTTAAATGGAGAGAAATTTTTCTTAAATCAGCAAGTTTTTCCAAGTGACTGGAAACAGGGTTTGATAACGAAGATCCCAAAGAAAGGTGATATAAGTGACTATAACAAT
>JXPH01017994.1:2718-16473 GCA_001014845.1 Mochlonyx cinctipes
ATATCTGTACAAATTTGGATTACAAAAGAAAAGAACAGTAAAACTATTTTCGGAATCATTACAAAGATCTTGATTACGTTAATTTCTATGTTTGGAGGTCGCAATTAAAAGAACGTACAAACGGTAATTATACATCAGAGAGAAGAAAGTAATCATAATAATAATAATAAAAGTGAGAAAGAGTTTAATAACTTGCAATCGCTCAAAAATCAAATAATAAAGCGACGTGTAGTGTAAGTAAGCATCGATTAATGAAATTAATTAAAGAAAAATGAAATTTGAAAGTCGATTGTCATGAAGTGATAAGAATTGGGAATCGAGATTCAAATCTAAGTATCGTGATCCCAAATAACAGCATAATATGTTTTAATTAAATTATCGGCTTCGTGCTATTTTATATATATGTATATTACACTCTTTTTTACTGTCTTAATCGTGAGCTTCAGCGCTATGTAGAATATGGTCCATAAATCAAAATCCCTCGTAGTTTAATAGCCTGCAATATTCAAATTGAAATTCCAAACAGCTGTAATTTATTAAAAATCGTTGAACTTCGCTTTTATTATCATCTTGCGATCTTGAACTATAAAATAAAGTAAAAAATCAAAACAAGAGAGAAGAAATATGTAAAATGGGTAGGAAGTGTATAGTTAAAGTATGTAGAAGTAAAAACAACAAGTGATAATGTTGACGTTTTAAAATGCTTCTTGAAATATAATAATGAATGTGGTTTTTTAACATTGACTGGACCATGCACAAGACGTGAGAATGTGTGAACGAGAAGATAATTTCTTTTTCAGCTTCGGTAGATAGACCAATCAATTATAGTCAAATGTGTACACTTGCATTACTATATAGCTAGTAAATGAGGTGAGGTCAAGTTAAATATTTGACCTAACAAATGTAGTTATTAGGTGCAAGAGAAATTTAAAAAATATATAATTACTATTATTACCATTATGGTGTAGGCAATCAAAAATTTGTATGGGGATGACCAACAATTTGGAAAGTTTATATCACAAAGAAAAACTTATTTGTTAAACCTTCATTGGAGGAAACAAGCCAAAAATATCTTGTTTGACACAAAAATAAGATGAAATAAATTTTATTTAGTACATACAAGGGCAAAAATTTTGGGCCAGGAGAAGAAAAGGGAGGGTAGTGGGGATCGATAGATGGGAGTAATAGGAGTACGACTCTTCACAAATAAGTTTCCGGTCAGACGCCAGTGCATCTTATTTCTGTAAATATTGCTTGTACCGCAATGAAACCAGGAGGATTGACAGAGGTAGTCATCAATTGGAGAACGAATCATGAAAAAATGTATTGAACCACAAAGGGGATTAGCTTTTCTTTTTTTATTTATTGTATATTTTATGATTGGAACTGGATTTATACTTCGACAAAGATCATATGTGCAAAATTTGAAGAGGATTTGAAAACTATTTACAGAGTTATCCAAAAAGTCTGGTAATTGTAAGCATCAAGAGCGGATGATATTATACCAAATTTGGCTTAGCAAGAGTTCTAGATTTCGTTCCGATCACTAGTCTAATACTCAAGAATTCTGGATGTTTCTGGTACATAGAAACTCTCTGCTACCGATGTCTTAGTATCAAACTGTTTTAGAAACTTTTCTTGGACAGTTACTAAAAGCGTATATTCGAAGTTTGAGCTCATTACAATCACTAGAACTCGAGAATTCTTTAAGTTCTTGGATAAGTACTTGGTAGGTTANTAAGCATCAAGAGCGGATGATATTATACCAAATTTGGCTTAGCAAGAGTTCTAGATTTCGTTCCGATCACTAGTCTAATACTCAAGAATTCTGGATGTTTCTGGTACATAGAAACTCTCTGCTACCGATGTCTTAGTATCAAACTGTTTTAGAAACTTTTCTTGGACAGTTACTAAAAGCGTATATTCGAAGTTTGAGCTCATTACAATCACTAGAACTCGAGAATTCTTTAAGTTCTTGGATAAGTACTTGGTAGGTTATTGTAGAAAAGTGACCATTACAGCTAATCAAATTATGTCCCTTCAAACATTTCGCGTCTGCGTCCTTACGCAAGACATAGTCACATATTTTTGCGTCTAATCTCTGTCTAGAAAATTTTAGTTTAGTCTTTTGGGACAAGAAAATGTCTTGACGCAGCTGATAGTTTATTTTTTGAATAGTCGCTGCCCAATCGTTTCCTGGACGCCGGCGACTACTGAGAATCCAACGAGGATAAAATCTCATCAGTCAATTTAATTTTGTGAAAGTTTAGACGATGGCTCTGATTTTGCGCCAGACTGCAGCGTACATGAGAACCTATCATGCGCGATTAAGTCTCTGGACTAGTCGCAAGCGTCTTCTCGCAAACTAAGTCAAAATTGTCAAGACCATGGATTCTTATAATAAATGTGGTTTCTTTTCTGTGGACACATGAGACTGGCCGGCGTTTAGTATCAAGTTTTTACACACGAGCGGCCATTGAAATTTATCGTGCACTTAATGTGCTTTGTTACTAGTCGCAAGCGTCTACTCGCNGACGATGGCTCTGATTTTGCGCCAGACTGCAGCGTACATGAGAACCTATCATGCGCGATTAAGTCTCTGGACTAGTCGCAAGCGTCTTCTCGCAAACTAAGTCAAAATTGTCAAGACCATGGATTCTTATAATAAATGTGGTTTCTTTTCTGTGGACACATGAGACTGGCCGGCGTTTAGTATCAAGTTTTTACACACGAGCGGCCATTGAAATTTATCGTGCACTTAATGTGCTTTGTTACTAGTCGCAAGCGTCTACTCGCGAACTAAGTCAAAATTGTCAAGACCATGGCGTCTTATAATAAAGGTGATGTATTTTTTGTGTTTTTAATCGCATTGTTGACGCTTGCGTCCACCCTTAATATCTGAAAAGAACTTAGAAGAATTTTTCGAAGTATGCAACTTATCCGTGGACGCATGGGACTTATCTGAGTCTAGTTTATAATTATGACACACGAAATATATAGAGAATATGCGAGAGACATGTACGTGCACTAGATAGAGTATTGGATAGCGTTTTTGCCTGCTGTTTTGAAGGCGGTGGTTCGATTCCAGGAGTCTGCAAAGACATTAAAAAAACTTTAGTCTAACGCAAGCGACTTAACCGCGACGCAATGCGGCTTATTGTAGACACTTGCGTCTAGTAGAAAGATAGTCACACGAGACAACTGAGAATTTCAAAATCTAATTCTCAGGTCTCATGTAGACGCCAGCGTCAATTTTATCTTTTATATTCACGGATTTTTGGTTTGTGGAATCAAAAATATTTACCCCCTCCAAAAATTATAAAATAAAAATTTGGCATCCGCTGAATCCATGGTCCAAACATCCTGGAATTCAAAGGATAAAAATCCTATAAATCCACGGACGAACATCCTACGATTAACGGACGAATATGACCGTACTACGAATCCCACGTTTGAATCGTCACATCTTTAGAATTACAAAATAAATACAAAAAAATTCAAAAAAAAAAATAGTGATCTGGCGTGGCATCAAATCAGCGGACGAACATCCAACAAATCAATGAACTAACATCCTTGGAATCCACAGACGAACATCCTACGTATCAACAGACGAGCATTCTAAGAATCCACCGTCGAATATTCTACGAATCGACGGATGAAACTCGAGGAATTCACGGATGCATGTGCTTTGAATCCATGCATGGACGAACGTCTAACAGCCACCCATAAGTAAAAAACAGCGTACTGTTGGCGAACTACCCACATACTCTCGCATTTTTATGTGCAGCAAGCGGGTTGTTTGCTAACAGTACGCTGTTTTTTACTTATGGGCAAATTCGGATTCGAGGTACGGACGAGAATATAACGAATCGACGGATGCACGTTCTACGAATCGACGGCCGAACATCCTTCAAATCCACGGATAAAGTCCAAGGCATCCAGGATGAACGTCCTACGAATATACGGACGAACGTCCTATAACCAAATCCGATTTTCGATGTACGGTCATAGACTTGTATATCCTAAATTCTAACGTTGCCGTGTTTTAACACCTGTCCTGAGCAAATAAGCCCGTTTAAGCTATTGTAAAAAAAACTACCATTACAGCTAAGTAAATAAATATATGATGATGGAGATGCCTCAAGTCTCATATTTTTTAAATTAACTCTTTTTTATTCGAAAAATATAACCAAACTTATGTTGTACATTTTTCCAATGATAAAATACGATTACAAATAATTCTTTGTCTATATTTATAATACATCTATACTGCCCATATTCGCATAAAAACCGTAATTGCATTTTTATCAATTTGGAGTTATGATTGTTATTTGCTCTATTTTTCATAGCAGTTTCTAACAGCCGTATCTCTGATACATTGAGAATCCTTCAAATTAAACAAATAAAAGTTTTCTGAAACCGTTGTTGCATTTGGAAGCATGTTAATAACTCATGTTCAATCATAACTTTTATTTTTAAAATATTTTAATATATATTCGTCAATATGTATTCAATTTAGTAGTTCACATTTATTCCGGAAAATCTATCTAAAAAGATAAAGAAATGTTGTTCTCATCGACAACAGGTAGAATAACTTGCAGGNCCGTTGTTGCATTTGGAAGCATGTTAATAACTCATGTTCAATCAAAATGAAGTTTTATTTTTGAAATATTGTAATTACATTATATAAATAGTTTAAACCTTCAGTACACCTTTATTCCAGAAAATCTATCCAAAAAGATTGGNCTTGTCTAGAAGAAAAGCGTCGACATCAGCTATCTTTTTAAGCTGCCTCTTCGAAAACAGAGTGCAACGGATTTTCGGCTCACTTCTATTGATAATTTCAGAAACGATATTTTTCAGTTATTTAAACTATCAGAATAGTTCTTGAACACGAAGTCGTTTTTTGGGGGAAATGAACTAAACTAAATAAATAAAACAACTAAAAAATTAATTTGGCAAAGCAAACTAAAATAAATCATGTTTGAAAAAGTGGTCAGTTTAGTGTGCTGAAACATGTGGCAATGTTTGAAAATAATAAAATTAATAGTTCGAACCTCGGACATCAATTTTAGTAGTGAGTAGGCTTTTGCCGGCATTTCATTGAAATGAACTAAAATTTTAGTTTTTTTTTACATGTTGGAAAAAACATAGCCATAATCTATTAGAATTACAAAATATGGTAACTAGCCAGATAACTTGTATAGTATGAGTATAAGCTAGCAAAATTTACGAAAAGTTAAAAACGTTGTTTTCTCATTTTCAATTTTATGCGAATATGGGCAGTATAGTATTATCTTATTTGTAATTTAGAAAAATGGTTTTGATGAATTAGTCTCCTTTAAATACCCGTTGAAAATTCAGAACATTTCTCAATCGCCCACCAACCATGTGGCCCTTCGTAAGTTTTGGTTGAGTATGCCATGACACTTCGTCTATTCGTTTTCTGAGGACTTTCAGCCAACAATTTTTCTCCAAATTTCACGTTTCTGAAAACAAACTTCAGAGCATCACTGGACGGAATGATTATCCACTTGAATTCTGGAATATCTTCCTTTGACTTCGTTAAACATTTGCGAAAATCACTGAATCCTGGATAGCTACTATTGCCTGCGTACAAGTACTCATCGTACTTCACGTTTTTGATAAAGAAAGTGCCATTTTCTGCTGCTTCAAATTTCCATTCAGCGGCTTCTGGACGGGATCCTTTTGTCCAAATAAAAACAGCACGGTCTGATGATGGACTTTCAAAATAGGCAGTGTCATTTTCAGCATACATGTAGTAGTTTGTGTAGTAAGTGTATTTTAAGCAAACTTGGTCCGAAATAATACGCTTAAATGTCTCAGGAATCAAAGCTTTCAAATCGTCAAATAGAGCCTTATTTTTTCCATTTTCATCAGCTTCAATCAGTTTTTTAATTTCAGAACTTATTTTCATAACATCAGGGTGCTTCATTTGGTTAGATTCGTTAAATATTTTGAGAACTACTTTTATTCCTTGCCCCTTTAATTTAGGATCATCAAAACTTTGTATGTAAGGAAGAATTTCGTCTGCAGAAATATTTTTATATTTCGATTCTTGTATTTTTTGTCGAATAGATTTTTCTAAATTTGCTTCAACATTAATTGTATCCACATTTATTTCCTCCCAAAACAATTTATCAGCCATTGAAGCTTTCTTATAATCCTCACTCTCTTTCATCCCTTTAATTTCCTCTACTAACTGTAGGTAATAATGAATGTCCATTTCATCCTTCTCAACCGATAACATTACAATTTTCAATGCCATACTCTTCAATCCAATATTGTCAAAGCTTCTTATGTACGGCAAAATATCCGACATTTTAGCTTTAATCATTTTTTCAATAGTCTCGTACTTATGCGTGTAGTAAGCGTAAAAACTCTTCAACTGATCACCGTTTGTTAAATTACAGTGTCCGCCATCAACAATTGTCGTTAAAACATTTTTAATCATTTTCAAATTTTTAACTTCGATTTCTGTCAGTTTTTTAGGCTCGGAAAGTAAGTTCTCAATTTTGGGAAGTAAATTTGATGTTTCTGGACTAGCCAAATGCACATTTACCACCATTTCTTCGTACAAATTTGATAAAATTAGATAATGTTGAGCAACATCCGGTAATTTCTCCATGAAATTCAAGATTAAAATTGTGTTATTAACATTTTCAGAGTATACTTCATGAACAATTCTTTTAATATATCTATCGTTATAGCAGATTTTTTTAAACGTGTTTCCTGCTTTTTCGATTTTATTATGTAGAATACTTGAAACTGTTAAATCAATCCTCAACTCGTCCGTTTCTGAAGCACCTTCTTCGTTCACTTTTTCAGGTTCGTTGTTAAAACTAACGTTTGGACAATCTTGATTTGACTGATTCCTTTTATTTCTAATTCCACCCTTTAGGACAGCATTTAATATTTTATAAATTGTAAAATTGAACGGTTTCAAATAGTCTTCCGGAATTAAATCAACTTTTTTGTCAATCACTTTTAGATAATTTTCAACGAGATCGTTTTTTACCGATACCTCAACACTCACATTTTTATCAGAAACATTTATTAATCGCAAACCACTTTGGTTAGTTGAAAGTGCCCCGAAGGACAATTGTACAATTAGAATTAGTTGCAAGTATGTCCACATTCTTTCAAATTAATTATGAGACTGAATTTGAATTAACATTTTTCTCTTAAACTAAATTCATAAATGATAAGCAAAAAGTCCCTGTTTTATCACTATTTTTATGGGTTTTTTTTTTAGTTTGACTGTATTAGTTCAAGAGCCTGATAAAAATATGGGGATCGGCGATTCACTAACTGAAACTTTCAGAGAAAAAAGAATACAGTTGGAAAATTTTTGTCCTAGGATGTTTGGTCACGAAAGTTCCGTCTTTATGCCACGAAGCATTTAAGAACAGCCCCAACAAAATCCATAACGACTATATGGTCTTAGGACACCAAACCATCAAAGTGGTGAAAAAAAGGAACGCTGAAGTTGATGTGATTACCGGTTGGGATTGGTCTCAAAAGATTATCATAGGCGCTAGAACCGATTGTGACATCACTTACCCAGTAAAAAAGTCTATCCTGAGTAGGGTGTCCTGATATGTCCGAAATTTCAGCGAGAGGTGAGTGAATATGGCAGTTTTATAATAAGAGGTTAAAGAAGAGCGGGAAACCTACCTAATAGTCCCAAAAAATGTGAAAAAGGAAAATAAAAAAGCACAAAATCATCTAAATTGATTGTTGATCCTTTTCGATGTTTTCAATTGAAAGACCACTTAGCCGCTGGTTGGGGCTGTTCTTAAATATTTCGTGACATAAAGACCAAACTTGAGACCAATTTCATCCGATAGTGACATCAAAGATCAATAATAATAATAAGATATCTAGAAACACAGATTCACCCCATGTCGTCGCTGTTTTCCTCAACCTTTTTGTAGGTGGCTCGTATCTTCAATAGCCGTTATATGTAAACCAAGACGCAAACCAAGAACATTGCAGATTATCTCTAATATTGCTATTGAAAGCAAGGATAAAAAATCTACGACAAATGTACATCTTAATATCAATGATCTTCGGTGACATCAACTCAGCATCCCGTTTTTTCACCACTTCGTTGGTTATTTATAAAAGACATGCTAGGACAAAAATTTTACAGCCCAACTAACTAAATATGGAAGAAAACTACGTATTCTACCTAATTTAAAAGCTTCAGGCGGCAGATCGTCGACCGCCAAATTTTCTACAGGCTCTTCAACAATAAACATCATGCTTAAAATATCAACTTCCTTCATACGATAACACCAAAAAATCTGGCTTTTCCCAAAAAACTAATAACCAGATTGGTTTGACATGCACAATAATTTCTGTTTCTCCCAAAAATGATCTTATTTGAGCCAACCTTCTACGTTGGAAGTAACAAGATCCTGTCGGCTTTTTTGCCACACGCAAGATCTTGCTCAACCATCGTAATACAATTGAAAACATCGATAAGGATAATCAATTTCGATGATTTTGCGTTTTTTATTTTCCACTTTTTTCACAGTTTTTTGGGCAGGTAGGTTTCCCGCTCTTCTTTAACTTCTAATTATAAAACTGCCATATTCACACACCTCTAGCTGAAAATTCTTAAATTTTTTTCCTATCGATCCTGTTTGCGTGAGCATCGCCTTGAAAAAAGGATGATCTCTGGATAGTCCCGCATTGATCCTGTTTAGGACATATCAGGACATCCTATTCGGGATAGACTTTTTACCGGGTTGTCGGCTTTTTGCAACCTTATTTATCAAATTTCTACCAAAAACAAGATATTTTTGTGCCTTCACAATTTAGATGGCTTAGACCCGATATAATTGAAAACATCGAAAAAGATCAACATAAAATTCGGACAATTTTGCGATTTTTCATTTTCAACTTCTTTCCTTCCTTTTTATTCTATTTGGTAGATTCCCCGCTCCTTATCAATCGCTGATTTTCAAACTGCCATATTTACTCACCTCTCGATGAAAATTTTTAAAATTGATTTTTATCGATCCTGTTTGCGTGACCTTGAAAAAAGGATGATCTTAGGAAAGTCCCGCATTGATCCTGTTTACGACATATCAGGACATCCTTTTCGGGATCGACTTTTTTAATGGGGAGTATATATCATGCAAACGGTTGAAGAACCGGTTAAAATATTGATAGTACTAAAATGTACCAAACGAGTACTAAATACTTTGCACGTTTGAGAGCAAGGAATGATGAAAAACTGTATTTGGAAACAGAACGGCTTCAGTAAAGAAATAAACGTGTAATCATGAAAACGGTTGAAGAGCCGCTTGAAATATCAATGAAAAAGAGTACTAAATGAGTCTTAAAATGTGTATAAATATGTAGTTAAGTTTTAAACGGTTTCAGTGTGTCTGCATCGATGAGGTCCTTTCACAGTTTTGTCCTGTTTCTTGGGGAGTACCAAAGATTCATTACTCGATCCTATTTTATTTTCTCTATTCATAAATGACCTACCCGATGCTGTTCAGCATTGCAACCTTCACACGTTCGCTGATGATGTACAACTTAATCTTGCTGAAAAAACTGGGTTTACGAAATGTTCTTTAGAATCAACCAAGACCTAATAAAAATTGCTAAATNTTTAACCGTAAGTTGAGAGTTTACTCAGGTGTCCAACGCTGTTTTCAGTAGACGAACCCATCGAATTTGTCCAGCAAGCAAAAAATCTTGATGTTATACTTGGCACTCAGCTGAAATGGGACGTGTGGTAGAAACGATGGAGCCTTGCGCTCTTTCAGACAATCTTCCTTGATTTTAGAGGGGGGCCCCTTATGCACAGTCTTGAGGCAATGCTCACGCAAACAGGATCGATAGGAAACAATTTTAATAATTTTCAGCGACAGGTGTTTAAAAAATATCCCGAGATTCGGGAAAAAAGACCCGATTTTTCATCTGCTGTATATTCGGGACGATTTTATCCGAATTCTGGATATTTTTCCCGATCTTCGGGAAAAATAACCCGAAACTCGGGAGAAATCAGACCCGAATACTCAGCAGATGAAAAATCGGGTCTTTTTCCCGAATCTCGGAATCCCGGATATTTTTTTTAAGTGTGTATGGCAGTTTTATAATTATAAATTAAAGATAAGAGCGGGAAACCTACCAGACCCAAAAAATATGAAAAAGTGGAAAATAAAAAACCGCAAAATCATCGAAATTGATTGTTGATCATTTTCGATGTTTTCAATTTTATTGGGTACCCCCCAATAAAATTGAAAACATCGAAAAGGACCAACAATCAATTTTGATGATTTTGCGGATTTTTATTTTCCACTGTTTCATATTTTTTGGGTCTATAGGTAGGTTGCCCGCTCTTCTTTCCCCTCTAATTCTAAAACTGCAATATTCACTCGCCAAACGCTGAAAATCATTAAATATGACCCGGTTTTCTCAATCCAGGGCTTAAAACTCCCAAGACTTGAAGACGCTTCCAACGATATCCTTGTTGTGAAGCTTGCATGACTTGAACGGATTTTGAACTTTTTGGGAAACCACCTTATGCACGGCCTTGCATCGTCTTGAAATCTAAGGATAAGCCCGTATAGATCCTGTTTAGGACATATCAGGACTTCCTTTTCGGGATCGGTTTTTTATTGGGTAACTTGTTTAAGCCAAACGAGATCTGTTTTGGCACTTTACTTTCTCATACATATCTTGCTTCTTTCAAACAAGATATTTGTGTAATCCCAATCAAAGTAAAAAAAGATCTTGTTTCACCCAGCCGAACCGACAAATATGGTTTTAGCTTTTATTTCTTTCTCTCATTGTTTTCTATAGATAACAGTCTGCTGGTAAATATCCAAGAATAGTTTCTTTAAAAAGTTTGGCCCTGGGACCAGTAACTTTCAGAATTCTCGAGTTTTGGCAATCGCAATGAGCTGAAATTCAGCTTATGCTAAATTGGGATAATATCATCCGTTACTGGATCCAAACTTTCTAACTCTGTGAGTAATTTTCAGATTCTCTTCAAAATTTGCACGCACGATGTTTTTTGAAGTCTTAATCCAATTCATAACATAAAATATACAATAAATAAAAAAAGCTGTATTATCAACCTTGTGATTTTTTACGTTCTTCAGAGTGAAGTTGACATTTTTGGCCAAAATTATTTTATATCTTTGCCATATGATACAGATATCTGTTGTAACGGAGATGTTGTCGACTTTTGCACACATGTTTTTAGTTGACATTGTCCGAAAACTGAGCGTGCACAAAGCGTAATCTGACCTGAATCAAACTTCTTGGTCTACTACTTCATAATTCTATATTCACTTAGTCAATCAAGTTCAACAAACGATTGAAAAACAATCACGAGAAACGAAGGTTGGGTGACAAATGTTAATTTCCTCAGGATATAGCCAATAACAATTTCCACTTACTTTTAATTTAATTGAATGTTTACTATTTTATATCACGAACGACATGTGTTAGACACTTACCTGTAATAAAAAGGAAAAATATTGAGATCAATATTTATTCAATTCATAAAAAATATAATAATCACAAATAATATTTAAATGAACAAAGAAAATAACTAAATTTTTTGATAAATTCAATTAGGAAATAATGATTTCAATTTGTAAAAAATTACTTCACGAAATAGAAAATAACAATTTTTACGATCTTATAAAAGGTTAATAGTTTCGAATTGAAATAAATTACATTTTCTTTCAATAAAACCATTTTTTTCGAATCAGAGTCGCTGATGTTATGCAGATGATTGCATATGATTAGTTTCTCTTTAGACAGGAAGAAGCGATCCAATATAATAAATCTACGTTCAAAAAGTACAATTACCGACAAGCTCTATTCACATTACAAGTTAAGTCAAGTGTTGGGAATTCGTCTCATAACTAAAAGCATTTTGCATACATTTTCCGATTTTCTTTCACACTTACTTAATATAAAAACATATTAAAGCGGGTAAACTAATGTGAAATGTAATTAAACACGCATATTAAAATTACAAAACAAATTTTTAACTCCTAACCTAATCCAGCATAAATGTTAAAAGCTAATGTTTGAAATATTAATTATGCTTTCGATGCTATTTTCAACCATAATTCGTGGGAAATTTATTTAATGTTAACGAAAACGAAATAAAATCATAATATTTTGAATATATGTTTTGATGGGTCGGGTAAAAACATCATCCATTTAAGTATTATTTAAATATTTCATAAAATAGCCAGAATATTTGTAAGCAATGAAATGTCTATAACGAAACTAGCCTTGAGGATATACGTCACGTTTTTTACAAGAAACAGATTTCAAAATATTTTTACCATTTTACAATGAAAATGAAAGTGTTATACAGATTGCATACCGAATGGTGATTTAGTTTCAAATCGTTGTATAATTTGTGTTGCAGCACAACTTGTACACAAGTTTGTATACGAGTTGTGTTGCACGACATACATGGCTACAAGAGTTGTGTGCAAGCAAACGCTTGCCTACAATATAGTGTGGTCTTTTGTAACAAATTTTACTTTTAAAATACGTTTTTGGCCTCCAGAACTAGGTGGATGTCTGTTCGTCGGCGTAAATTCTTTCTCCAACGATTGTTCAGAAAGAAGTTAGGTTGAGATAATGTAATTTTTCACGTAACAGTATGTTGCTTGAACGTAATATTTTCAAATAGTTTTGGTTGCTCGAACGTAGTATTACGTTCCCATTATGCAGGACCCTACGTCAAACATTTTGAGGGTCCTAATTTTTAAATCTTTGGATATCGTTTCTGGCCGAACCAGAAGAGATATTTAAATTACAATTATTTAAACATTGTGAATGGAGTAGTGGCTCTTTATTTATAATTAAGCTTCTGGCTGTGAAAAGAGTGTAAAAGTATGTAGGGATACGCGGAGGCTCGCAAATTTTATAGCTCGGCAAAACTTTAAAAATGAACTATTTTGAGCCCAAAAGTAGACTCCAAAATCTTTTACATTGAGCCATGCCTAAGGGGTGAGAGTACAAATTCTTAAAAAGATGGCATAAAGCAAGTAATTTCAAAATCGTTGGCCCAAAAATTGGACCGAGGCTCTGCCCAACCAGCGATCGGTGCACGAATTATTAAATTGGAGGACTAATATTGACGCAATTTTGTTTTTCACATTAATTGCCAAAAATTATGGGTGGTGGTAGCACAAATTAAGTAGAACCTTCCGACAAAAAAGTGAACTGCTAACAAACTACCCGCATACTCTCATATTTTTATGCGTAATATGTGTCATGGTAAGCTAATAATACGATTTTAGAAATTATTTCTCCAGCTTCATTTATGTAATTTTACTTTTTTCTGGCCACCTAACAGACGAGTATGACAACATTCCAAAATGGACAAATGGAAGATTTCAATTACAATTGCCCTAGAGGAAACAATCGACATTTTTATCAAAGTTACGTGAGGCCGAGGTCTAAAGGCGGAACGGTTTGAAAGGCAGAAATTCAGAAGGCGGAAAAAGTCAAAAGGCGGATTTTCTGTTTTCTAGTTTTACTTTAACTTCTAGAAGTTCAAGTCATGCGTTTGGTCCAAAAATGGAAATCGCCCAAATAAATTTTAAAACACGTTTTGGACCTCTAGGAATCATTTCCAACCAAAATTGTTGGACGTCTGTTAGTCGCTGCGATCCCGCGATCCCACGATCCCACAATCCGTGAACACTTTTTTTGTCTCAAGAAAACTCC
>JXPH01018034.1:0-14220 GCA_001014845.1 Mochlonyx cinctipes
GTATTAGTGGACCTACAGCTTATAGTGGTTCTAAACCACCACAAATTTTAAGGCTAGGTTATGCTAATAAGTTACCAGTTCATTGAGCTTTATCAAGTTATGTTCAATTTTTGCTGCCAGGAAACTGACCAACCTCTTCGNAGTTTTTGCAGCAAGTATATTTTGATAGTATGACTATGACGATACATCTCGGAAACTATTATTCATTAATAATATTGCACACAAAGTAATTTATCATCTCAACATCGATGAAAAAACAAAATTAAGTTACTTTAATTGCCACAGATTGGATTTGAACCCTTACTCTTCTGGTTGATAGGCAGACGCTCTACCGATCAAGTCATCATGACAATCGAGAGTTTTACCAACCATTTTTTAACATAAAAACTTTCAAATCTAAAATTTTGAGTATTTATGGTCAATTTTAGCAATAAAAATTACGTCGCCACTAGTTTTTCATATTTTGGGCTAGGGACTCGCCCTTGCAAGCTGGCAAATTCAATTAGCTACTATTCAAAAGCTTACACTATCACTTTAAGAAAGGAATTTTAGGTGCAGATTATATTTTACATGATTCAATGAAATTGGAATTATATTAGACTGGAGTTTTCCATTATTTTTTGTAGAATATGTGGTCAGTAGGTCAAGTTCGTTAATGGGCTAAATTGATTCACAGGGACTGTGGGTTCCCATACAAACTCACCGAGTTAAAATTTTGAATTAAAAGTTTGCTGTTTGCATAACAAAATTTGATCCTAGGGTAGGATCTCGGGACCGAGGAAATCTTGTTCACCATTATTTTCTAAGAATCTCAGATTTTAATGATTAAAATGAGGCTCAGATTGGTATATAAACTTCTAGTTAGAGCCCAAAAACTATTGAGAACTAAAAAAAAATTTACCTAAAAGTCTCGGAATCTGATCATTCATATGCACCAGAAATTTTCAGGAATCTCCGGTTCTAAAGATCGGAATGAGCTCAAAGTACCTAAGAACAGTTTGCAAGAAAATTTGAGCCTGTAGGACCTCAGGATCTGGGAATTAATATGCCCATGAGTTTCTAGTAATCTCAGGTTCTAATAATTGAAATTACCTCAAATTTGGGGCTTTGCCGGATCTTATCATTATTATGCACCAAAAAATTTCAAGAGTCTCAGGATGGAATTATGGGATGAGCTCCAATTTGGAATATAAGCTTTTGGTAGGTAGCCAAGATTATGATCTAATCAACAAAGGAAATGTATATTTTAAGAAGCCTTTTGGCTTTACATGCATTTATTAATAAACAAAAATTTAAGCTTTTGGTAGGTATCCAAGATTGATTGTTGTCCTAGATAGTAGCTCAGCTCCTGATACTTATCAGACCTTCTTCCAAATTTACACTTATGATATTTTTTTCAATGTAATTCGAGTTTCAATGATATAAACATCGGGAAATAAAGAATGAATGCTTTTATGCACGTTGTGGTTTCCTACGTTTTTATAACGATATTCTAACTCTCAAGCTTACTAGGTATTACCTCGCCGAAGAAAATATTTTTTGTCTAAGTTGATCAATTTTCATTGTTCCCGGAGTACCCCAGGAGGGCCTTACAAATTTTTGACACACAATCTTGATCTTCATATTTTATCTAAATCCACCAACATTCATCAGTCCTCCAGAAAATACGTAAACTCCCCTCCCCAGACTAATTTTTGAAGTGGAGCGGATTCGCAAAAATGAGAAGTTCAAAAACGTACCCCCCAAAAGTTGCCATTCGCTCCAAGGATGATTTTTTCTGATTTTTTGAATTGGCCGTTATGCATCGCCGGCCGTTTTAATTTTGTACTTTTCACCAAAATTAACGGTCTTTTAAAGCTACATTAGCTCCTGTTGGTCCAACCATCTTAAAATATTTTAAATACTTGCAGATATTTTATTTACAAATATTTTGAGTGCTTGTTGACTTTTATCGAACCACTAGTTCTTGAGATATTTCAAATTGACCATTAGGCACGCAGAATATTTTGTATGAGAACTCGGAAAATTGTAAAATCTTGAATGACGTAAATTAGGACCAGAAAAATTAGTATCTGGCGATTTTTGGGATGCTGAATCCAAATTTTACATCATCGNGGAAAAAATGACATGTAAAAGTGGTGACAAAAATTGGTACATCGGTTCCACTAGGACCGTTTTCAGGAGTATAGGAGCGCCCCACAGAAGCAATTTTTTATAGTCTTATCATATTATATACATAATGAAAGGCCACTGGAATTTTACTTATTGGAAATTGGTTGAAAATTGGTGAAATTAGAGCAAATTCCAAATTTTGACCCCTTGAGGGGTTTTCACAGGTTCCAATATTTGTTTTTGAATCCAAATACTGAAATTGGTTACTTATTTTGTTTTATGACGAAAAAATGACAGAAACTTAAAATCTGGACAATTGGTGGAGAAAATCCGTGTATGAGGAGCAAATAGGGGCCCTTCAAAACCACCAACTTCACCAACTTTCAACCAGTTTCCAAAAGGTAAAATACTAGTGATTTTTTATTATGTATTTAACATGATAATACTATTAAATTCAATTTTTAGGCCCCTAAAAATTATCCCAGTGGAACCGATGAACCAATTTTTGTCATTTTGACCACTTTTTATAAGCGATTTTTGTCCGATGATCTCAAATTTGGATTCAGCATCCCAAAAGACCCCCACATATCAAATTTTCTGGTCGTAATTTACCTAGTTCAAGACTTTTCAATTTTCCGAATATTCTTACAAAATATTCTGAGTGCCTAACGGTCAATTTAAAACATCTCAAGGACTAATGGTTCGATAAAAGTCAACAAGCACTGAAAATGTTTGTAAATAAAATGTCTGCAAGTTCNATATTCTTACAAAATATTCTGAGTGCCTAACGGTCAATGTGNAGTTAATTTTGGTAAGAAGTACACAATTAAAATGGCCGGCGATGCATTACGGTCAATTCAAAAAATCAAAAAAAAAATCAAAGATGATCCTTGCACACTTAAAATATATCCCTAGACTCGGGAAAAAGACCCGATTTTTTATCTGCTGAGTGTTTGGGTCTGATTTCTCCCGAGTTTCGGGTTATTTTTCCCGAATATCGGATAAAATACCTGAAATTCGGGTAAAATCGGCACGAATACTAAGCAGATGAAAAATCGGGTCTTTTATCGCGAATCTAGGTATATTTTTTAAGTGTGTGGACCACATGGCAACTTCTTGATGGGCATGTTTTTGAATTCCATCGTTTGAAAATCCTTCCTCCGCATCAACCCTACTAAATATGTGTTACCTAATTCTTAGAAATCATTTTTAAAATTTACAAATTTGCGTAGGATTTCAGAGCCCTTCACGGGGTCATTTCAGAATGTGCTCGATTAACCAAAAAAATGTGGTCAGTTGCGTCAAAACTAAGTTCAACATTTAAAATAATCCGTGGTGCCTAACGGAGTCTTCCCAATTTTTGTCATTGATTCTCTTTTGTAAGTGCCCACGCTAATAGACATTGATTGATGGTTCAAACCAGCTTAGCAGAGAATCACTTGAATATCGATCAGACGTTATTAAAATCTATGATTTATACTCCAAACTCATCGTGACAGGTGGGACTTGAACTTGAACTTGGTCTCGCTAAATTGATAGGCAGAAGCTCTACAGATCGAGCCACCTATTAGGTAGCTCCCAAAAAAATTGAAAATTCAAAAATTTACATAGGTCCTAAAGTGCCACCAGTTTTTTGTCTAATTTTTCCCAATTTCCATCAACATCATTTATTTTTCTATTGTGAATCAAATTCGGCTACGATTTTCATACGATACACTAAGCTCCACTTTCGTAGCTTTATCATCAAACACAAAAGATAAAAATGTAATTAATATTCCACAGACAAACGGCAAAAAGAGAAATTCTACAGAAAGTTAGGCAAGAGGATCTAAAAATAATATAAAATTTATTGAAAATTCGAGTCACAATAATCCACAAAATGAACGAAATGTGTTGGAATTATTGAAATTGGGATCGTAAATGAAATATTTGACATCATAAAAGGATGAATAAATTATCCTTATCAATTTCAAATATAAAATATGATATTTTACAAATTGGGCGAGCGAATATTCTCTTATTCATGTTTTTATTTCTTTCAGGGATGACTTGGAGCAAATAAAAAAAAACAAAGGGCAGAGTGGGATGCTGGAGTGCAAAACTTTTTATGGGGATATTTCGATAATCAACAAGTTTTTCCAATAAAAAGAATGATGGCGGTCGATAAACTTTTTACATTATTTTTTTAAAAAGGAGTCGAGAAATATTGAACCCTTTTAATAAAAAGTTGTTTTACAAATCATTACAAATGCAATGAATTTTTAAATTTAACATTTTAGGATGATGGACATTAATTATGGACTGCCATGGATATATTAAGAGTCAGGCTCAGGATGGATAAGAAATACTTTTTGCAGCCTCTTCTTTCACATGAATAAACTTTATCAATTTTCTGTGCGGAAGCCGGACATTTTAGATTTTACAAATTTGGGACATGACGAGAGCTCATTCTAAAAGTGACCTTGAATCTAAAAATTCAAATTAAATTCCATGTACGAAACAATAAATTTATGAAATTCTATAGACCATCAAATTCAATTCATTGGAGTTCCAATGAAATTCATCAAATTTATTGAAATTTCAATTAAATTAATTCACAGTAAAACACAAGGGTAAATTTACCTGTATATTGGTTGTAATTCTGGATACACCGATGCACAGGTAAATTTATCCGTAAATTTTAATGCAGAAATAGTCTCGCTGTAGGCACTTCACTTATTTTATTCTTACATAAGGGTAATTTTACATAAAAATCGGAGCGAATCTACATTCATTTTTTCTGTGTTGGTTTTTTTTCAACTGTCTATTTAAATATTTTCTGTTATTTTTTTTTTCTGATGTATTTAGAATATATTACCTGTAAATTTACCTGTATGTCAATGTATCCAGAACCAAACCGAAATTAACCCTTATATTTTTACTCTGTGCATTCATTTATTCTGTGGAATTTTGCCTGATAGTTTTCTTTTTGATATACATAGCTATTAAGAATTTTGTTAATTTTTTCCAGAAACTTTCATGTTTTTGGACTAGGACGACAAATCTACAACCATATCGAGCATCAGTAATTCACTACACAGTAACAAGGAATTTGAATTTTACAAATATGTAATCGTAAGATTTTTTTGTTTCTTTTTTAAATTACAATAAATGTCAACTCTGAATATTTTTCATTATTTTCCAACTTTAGATTCATGTGTTATAAATAGCAGAGATTTCTCAAGATTGGGTCTAGTCTTGCGGTAGGATATTGGGCTCGTAACTCAAATAGCCGTAGTTTAAATCCGCCAAACTTTTTTTTATTTCATTCACATCGGTCTTATTTTCAGCTGAATGAGTTTGATTTTACTACAATCTAGGTGACGCGGAAGTACCGAAAGTTTGCTCGTAAAATTAAGCTAATTTTTTGCTGCGTATGTCTTCTGGTAAAGAAAATAATTTTTTCAAATTCATTGGAAATTTACATAAGCACAATTTTGGGAAAATCCAATTAAAATTGAATTTTTAATGATTTAATCTCTGTTTTGAAATTCATGGGACAAAACCAATAAATTGATTGAAATCTATTGGACATCCAATTGAATCCATTGAACATACAATGAAAATCGTCGAATTAATTGAAACTTCAATGAAACTGAATATATTCCCCACAAACAACTGGCTTGGTTTGCGTCTCTACAACCGCGTCTGTGCGTCCCATAGACGCTCGTTCATTAATGTGTCTACAACGCCTGCCCATGTGTTAGACGCAGTAGACTCTCACGGTGACATGAGGCACCTAAGAATAGTATTCTCAAATTTTCAGTTGTCTCAAGCAACTATCTCTCTACTAGATGCAAGTGTCTTACATTTTAAAGACCTTTAAAATTGAGCGCAAATATCTAGGTTTTTCTAGACCTAAGTGTCTTGACATAAATTGGACACAATAATTTAGATCAGATATAGAATCCAACGTCTACAAATAACCTAGACGCTCGTGTTTCGATGCAATCTGGACTCAACAACTTCGCACTGGCGTCCTATTTTGAGGACGTCCGCGTCGCGTTGCGGTCAAGTCCAAAATTTATAGAAAAGTGCTTGTAAGTCTTTTTTGTAGTCTTTTTATAGCCCTTCTAGACTGAAGATTTTTTATGTTTTCGCAGTCTCGGTGATCGAACCACGACCTTTCAAACAGCAAGCAACAACGCTATCCAGTATCCCATCTAGCTCTCGCACATGTTTTGTGGCTTGATCGTAGCACGTCTGCGGATCAACCAGAAGGAACGTTTAACTCGGACCTGTGACGATTGAATTAACTTGCGTTTTTTCATCGACGTCGAAAAAGTAAATTCCTTTGTGTAAAATGAACATATCTTTCTTTTGTAAGATAACATGGCCAGGTCATAAGCTAAGTCCGTATTTTCTAGACGATCATCCATATTGCTCCATTTTATGCCACTTTTCTGCACATCAAGCACGTCATCCAACACAACCAGGAACAACAAAAGGGATAGCAAGCATCCTTGTCGAACACCATTCTTCACGGGAATAGGGTCAGTTAGGCTATTCTGATGTACGACGGGGAAAGTGAAGTCGTCGTAAGATTCCTTGATCAGATCAATTATCTTTGTTGGAACTCCTCTATCGTTTAAACTCTTCCAAATTGCGTCCTCCCTCTTTGCAAGGCCATGCCAATGTTTCATACTTTAAAATCAATTCAAAATCAGTTACATTTGTATGAAGCTTTTCAATTCATTTCAAAAATTACTGTTAAATTTGTAGACATGGGTTCTCAAACATCGAACATATAAATATTTCGAGCACTTCATCTATTTTCGAAAATGTCAATACCCATGTTTTCTCTCCTTTTTCAGACAACTCATCATACAAGCTTCATTCTTGAAACTCTATACGTAAACAGCCAAATTATTATTCATAGAGTTTAAACGCAATTTTCTCAATATTGAGTTTGGTACGAAAATAGAAAAGTGTTAACCATCAAGTCATAAAACGTATAGTTCATCTCATGATGATCAGAAATGAAACGGGTATGTTCTCCATAATGTAAAAACAGTCAAAAATAATCAACGATACTGTCATTGCGGCACAAAATCTATGGTTAAAGCATTTGTATAAATCATAAAAATCATCAAAACTTGAAGGACTTTTCAAAACTTTAGTCTCTAAGAAGTATCAATAGACACCCTTCTGTGGTAGGTGTAAGTCAATCTACCTGGGCTTCTGATGCGAACTGAATTAAAATAAAAGGACCCTATTGAAGATTAAACCATTCATTCATTTAGTTCGTATTTAATTAGCGTTTTCTAATCGTTGTCGATATTGTAGATTGCTCTATACGCTGAAAAAACTTGTTAGATGTTAAAAAAATTCAGTTAGTTGTCCAAAAGTCCATTTGTATCTAGAAAGTTTTCTTTAAAATGAGGACTAGCCTTGTCTCTCTGGGGTAAGGTACTATAATAGTTTTAAAATTTTACATTGAATTATCGAGAACACGCCCTTATATTACAAAGGTTGTTAATTAATATACCATCATCGATAATATAACCTCAACACACCAAACTGAACCGAGACGATAGGTGCTGGTACCGTGTTATTATAATTTACTCAATTAAAACTCTTGTAAACACACTCTGGCCTCTCGTTGTCGTTTTCTGATCTCATCTGATCTGCTGTGAAACTGTGGATACGATGGGATGAAAATGTGAAAATATTTTCTCTACTTTTAAAGACAACAAGACATGGGATGAGGTGAGAAGATGAGACGTGCAGAAAATTAAAAATGGGGTGAGCTTCATTTTATAGAAAACATGCTTGTCGGTGAGTACATGTTTAATGAGGTTTCTAGTGCTTTATGGCTTATGACTTTCTAGGTGAGTTAAGATTTTTTTTTTTGTACATCATTCATATTACATTTTCTGTTATGCTTTTCAACTTTATTTGTCCTATGATAGGAAATACTTAAACGTGAGTTTGCCTGCAGTTGTTGGTAAGTCAAATATTTGTTTCTTCTAACGAATAAAAGCTTGTACTTACTTATTTAAGGACTATGGCCCCTTGTTGGGTACAGCCAGTCAATAGTACTTTCCATCTCAATTAATCCCTTGTAGTTGCTATAATGCTACCCCATCCATTGCGTACACCCAACTCTAACTTATCGGAACGGTGGCAAGTTTGGCGTGGCCTATCTCTGGAACGAGTTCCTTACCAAGAGCAGTACTTCAAATCTTCTTTTGCTAATAATTCAGATTTCATTGGACCTCGTCGTAGCACGTGACCGATCCATCCAAGTTTGCGTTGCTTGATTTCTATCTCCATACAAGTCATACCACATTGCTACCATAATTTGATGTTGGATCGAGGTCATCTTACCCGGAGGATTTTCCGCAGACATAGTCGGTACCACCATTACTTATTATCTTGCTTCCATGTATCCATTCTCAACCAATTTGGCTAAAATATTGTGTGGAGAATTTTCTCAAAAAAATTAAGGACGAGTTCATTACTGAGGCAAATCAGGCCACGGAGTCCGATGCCCCAATTCAAACTCATCAGCATTTTTCAGAAATCTTGAGTTCTAATGATTGCTATTGATTGGAATGAGCTCAATTTTGGAACACAATCTTGTGGAAAGAACATTTCCTACAATAGTTTGACATATGAGCCCTACCATCTGTGGGGTCATATGTACTAGGAACTTCCACAATTCTTGAATGCTAATGATTGGAACTAGCTCAAATTTGGAAGATAATCTTGTGATAAGTATCCAAGAACAGTTCCTAAAAATGTAAGACCCTGAGACATTGGGCTCTGGGAGCTTCTGTTTACTATACTTCAAGAATTTCTGAGTTTTCGTGATTGCAATGAGCTCAACTTTGGAATATGAACTTTTGGTAAGTATCCAAGTATCCAACAGTTCCTAAAAAAATTTGGCCATGGAGTTTGCACATATTATCTTTATCGATGTCTAAATCCAGTTCCTATCGCAAAATATACACTTTGTGGTTTCCTACGTTTTTAAGTAAGCAAATTGGCCTTGGGGATTTCGCCCAAACTCTGGTCTTCCGAGAGTAAAGTTGCAATATTTTTAGCTAGATATTTGAGCAACCACCCACCCAAGCTTTAGTCTTCAATTTTGCTATGCAAATAATTTTGTATCCATTCAAAGCTATAATCTTCAGTCATTATCAATTCAAACTTCTGACCCAAACCGTCTGCTTGTTTCCTCCGTTCCATTTCATCCCATAGAAATCGAATCAAATTGAAGAAAAATATTTTATTTTCATTCAATTAAATGTGACTTAAATGTGTTTTTCTAGAGCAAACAAACATGTAAGAAAAAGTATATTTTCGTCTAGTCTCATCCTTTATTTATACTTTTCCCAACACTTTCCTACAAATGGATGACGATAATGTATACGAAAGCATTCAATTTGAAATGTAAAGAGAAGTTTTCAATCGAATCAACAAGCAATTCTCTATCAATGATGGGGATGCTATGCTTGGATAGATGGTCGATGAAAACTAATATTGTAAAAGCGAACAAAGAACATAGTTTCTAGACTGGAAAGATTGTTGTTGTATTAATGATGAGGAAAATAAAAAAAACGAAATGTTTGAAGAAGCTCTCTAATGGAATTTAAAGAAAACATTTAAAAACCCCAAGAAAGATAAAATTTTAATTAAACTTCGGTTTAATTGATTTTTATTTTATTTTCTTTAAGGTATGTTCTTTAGCAATTCTGTAGCAAGAGCAGCAGGTAAATGTAAATGTACAAAAATAAATTGAATACCTAATGCAAATTGAAATTTTATGGTGATTGGTGTCTCTTAAGTCAATTGTAATTCGTGAGAAAATGTCTGAGATATCCTTGGAATATAAATATATCACGTGACCCCAAGAAAATACTTGGTTTGGTACGGTTGATGAAATCAGGTGTATTGAGGAGATACAGGGTGGTTACCTATCCCTGTTTCTGGATATCTTAATATTGGTTGTCTTTATTGGAGGTCAAATTAGATTGTCAAAGCAAAAGTTGCTTAACTTGAGCCACAAACAATAAAGAAAAACTTACTTTTTGCTTTTTTTATTCGATGTCTGGAAGTTTTTAGGGACCCCTCTCACCTCTTTATAAATTAGGTATAGCGATCAAAATGATTTATAAGAAAAATCCAAACGTACTAACACTGTTATCATTCCTTTGTCCATAACTTGCAAGAGCTGTAGTTGTTATAGGATTGAAAAGACTATTCCTATCTTAAAAATGTCAAAATTGATCATGAATGACTCTTTACTTGCACATCGCTGGAAGTAAACTAATAGGACGAAAGTCAGTTGCTGAACTTGTGAACGGAAATTGCGGACTTTAGATTGTAAAATTTCATAAAATTTACTTTGTCAAATGTTTCATGAAAATTTTTACATTTCAATTTTCGATTTCCCAGCCTGCTAAGTATTAATATATCAAGGTCAAAAGACGAAAGACACCACAAAGTGTCTTTTCTTTTATATTTATTGTATATTTTGTGAGAGGAGCAGGATAAAGACTTCAACAAAAATGTATTTTGAAGAGGATCGGAAAAGTATTTAGAAGATTATCCAAAAATGTCAGGTAACTGGGAGCACCAGGAATGGATAATATTATCCCAATTTTAGCAGACTAACTGTTCTTGGGCACTTGCCATAAGCTTATATTTCAAATTTGAGCTCATTCCGATCACTAGTCCCAGGGTCAAACTTTTCTAGGAATCGCTCTTGAATACTTACCAAAAGTTTATATTCCAAATTTGAGCTCATTCCAATCATTGGAACTCAAGGTTTCTGAAAAATTCTAGTGATTTTGTATCCAGGGCCTCCCGATCCCGTCGTCCGATTTGGCTCATCCACGAACTTAACCTTACTATATTGACAAAAAAGCACCCATAACAAATTTCATCAAAATCGATTGAAATTTACGAGAGTTATCGAACATAAATACATACAAACACACACACCGATTTTTCGTTTCAGACCAAATGGATCATTTTTTGTGAGAGCAGAAAGATTTTTTTTTCTTTTTCGAGAAAATTATAACCTTTTCATCTATATAAATGAAAATGATTTTTTGAAAATTAAAAAACTACGTTGTAAAAATCCAGGGAAAAAGTTAGAAAGTGTTTGGGTGTTATTATGTGTACAACATTGCATCGTCGTATCACCGTATTATTTGAATAACCGTATCAACGTACGATTTGAGCATGGAAAGGATTCCGTGAATGGTAGAAAGACGTTGACGAGCGATCGGAAGCTGGGCAATATGCGGATGGCAGAGCAATCGGCGAACGGCAAGGGCAAATGGCGGCAGTACGAACGGTCGGCAAATGCGGTGATGCTTGTGGTGGTCAGCAGATGGCGTGGCGATCGGCGAAGGCTCAGAAGATCGATGACGTCACCCAAGGCCAAGGTTAGTGTTTTGGCCAGCGGGGCATGGGAGGTGGCGGGGGAAAAGAGAGAGGATTTTCTTACCCAGCCTGGAGTGGCTAGCTTCCTCCGGCTGGAGGTTTACCCAGGCTATATCGGCTGGTCCTCTTCGTCTTCCAGGTGGCTGCTGCTTTCTCGTGGTCTTCTTCACGGCGGATGATGCTTTCTTCAGAGGTGGTTTGCGCAAGAGTCGTGTGCCGACTTAAGGAAAAACTCTATTAGTCTTGAAAAAGACTGGTTTAGATGCACCCGACTTCTTAATGGGCGCTCAAACACAATAAAACGCACTTTTTATTGGATAATTATATACAAATTTTTTATTCCAAAACTCTTAAAACTAATATAAGTTTCAATGCCATTCAGTTACATGTTTCAGTACATTTTTTACGAATGCGGATTTCAATTAACCGTTAACAAGCGGAAGACATTGCTGTATGAAAATTCTGTGAATGAGCTCGAATCACACGGTTTTTAAGGGTTGCAAAAATGAAATCACTGAAATGTAGACAAACTGCCCTCTGTAAATGAAATATTCGGATACTGTGTGGAAACTAGTGTACTGAGACTTTCCGCATAGTCGTTTATTTAAACCAGATACCTACTGGCGTCTGTTCGTGTATGTTAGACGCCGCAAACTATGCAATCCATGTAGTGCAGACACTAAGTGTCTGATTGTATCCGGAAACTGTCTACAAATTACATATAAAAGTATTTGCAGAGTTTCAGGAAACGTTTGGGTGGTAATTCAAATGACGATAAAAGCTCTCGAAAAGAGAAGTTGGAGTAATCTTTAAATTCGAATGTCATGATTTTGATTATGATTTATCATTGTATCATCGTTTCATCGTATCATTGTTTTCTTTGAATCATCGCAGCATGGTATTATTGTTTCGTCGTCTCATTTGAATCATCGTATCATCGTATCATCGTATAGATCTACCATCACATCATTGTATCATCGTTTCGTCGTATCATCGTATCCTGTGAATATTCATATCGCCGTATCATAGTATCATCATATCATTAAGTGGTTTTCTGATATTTAAAGAATTCCGTTGGAAAAACCCAGAGAACACTCTCTCATCGTTTTTCAGAGTTCAAAATCTTGTGGTAAATATCGCACTAGGATTTTTCAGTTTATTTAAAACCATAGGCGTTAGAATGTATCGGCTCTCGATTGGCATTAAAAATATTTTTTATTTTTTGTCAGGTTTTCTGTAAGGGTTTCACGTCAGACCTTGATTCAAGAATCAGCATTATTGTTGCATGAACTAGATTTGGGCTTGGACAAAGATCATAAGTGCAAACTTTGTAGAGCACCTGAAAAGTATTGGCTAAGTTATCCCAGAACATCTGGTAGTTGGACTAGGAACAGATGATATTTTCCTAAATTTAGAACAGGAACTAATCTTATGCACTTGCAAAAAGCTTATATTCCAATTTTGAGCCCATTCCGATGACTAAAACTCGTGAATTCTGGAAGTTCCTAGTATATTCTGAGGCTTCCACGTCCCAGGGTCAAATATTTAAGGAAATGCTTTTGGATATTTACCAAAAGATCATGAATTTGAGCCCTGAGCTTGAGTTGAAAAATACTTCTCCATAACATTTCAGCCAAATCGGTTGGGAATTACGTGATTTATCGAACATACACACACATGTGGAAATTATATCATAGTTTTTTCACTTTATAAAGCATTTAGAGCAACAATTCTCGAGAAACCAATTTTTTCAAATTTTACTGAATACCTAAGCTTTTCGTGCCTATCTATTAATATAACGGTAGAATGAAAGAAAACCTAAATTACCAACAAAATTTAAAGCACACACCCATGAACAAAATCACACACACACATAATAAAAAACCCTGAAACCAAATAATATAATTAATCCTTTTATCAAACGAAAAGAAAATCCAGTTTATTTTTCACGCCTTTCTTTTCGTAACCAAAACGAAAATAGAAAAATATCTTGATTGATGGTTTTCCTTTCCGTTTATCAAGAAAATTTAATATGATAGAAAAATAACCTGTTGATCGGTTGGATACTCGATGGATTATTTTCACCTCTCTGATTTTTCTCTAGATAAAAAAAATAGATTTTTTTACGAAAAAAATGAAAAAAGCTTTCATGTTACATTGAAAAGTGTGTGGGAATGGAAGTGCGGCGGCGCAAGAATCATGTGAAAAATAATGAATTATTCACGCTTTTATTTTTCTTTTAAAACATTGGTTTTTGTACAAAAGAAATCAATAAAACGTGATGTATCTCTCACGATAAACACCCCGCGCCCAACCTAACCATCTCAAGATGGAGAATTGAGAGTGAATTTTTGAGAGAAGAAAATTTGTTTTTTTAAAGAGCGGAGAGAAATTTTCCAAACCATGACGTCACACCCCACATGCGTCGATATAAACGATAAAATGAGTATTTTCGAAATATTCCAAACAGCTCACGGACGTTGTTGATTTCGGAAAACTCGTTTGGACGTTTTTCCTTCTATTTCCACAGTACACATTTTCTTTCACTCAACTTTTTCGTTAGTCGGTTTCGAAACTTTCAAACGTCTGCACGTGGGCTAAAAGAAGCAATTTTTAGAACATTTTTTAAAGTTATTTTTTGTTTCAATTTTTGGTTCACTTTTTATAAAA
>JXPH01018084.1:1136-11137 GCA_001014845.1 Mochlonyx cinctipes
TTTGGCACTTGCCATAAGTTTATATTCCAAATTTGAGCTCATTCCGATCACTAGACCTCAAGAATTCTGGAAGTTCGTGGTACCAAGGAGCCCTGAGGTCCCGATGACCCATGGTCAAACTGTTTCAGTAACTATTTTTGGCCACTTACCAAAAGCTTATATTCCAAATTTGAGCTAATGCCGATCACTAGAAGTCAAGAATTCAGGTACCAGGGGCTCCCAAATCCCGATGTTCTAGGATAATTTTTTTAGGCACTGTTCTTGGGTACTGACCTCAAGATTATGTCCCAAATTTGAGCTCATTCCGATTATTAGATCATAAGATTCCTGGAAAATTCTGGTGAGTTAGTATATGGGCCCCTAGACCTCGTGGCCCGATTTAGCTCAATAACGAACTCGTTCGTACTTTTGGTTGAGAAAAGCCTTCACGCAAAATTTCAGCCTCATCGGTTGAAAATTACGTGAGCTATCGAGACGCACGACGAAGACAGACACACTCACAGACGGATTGATTTTTGGTTTTTCACGTTTCAAATTTCCATACGATTTGGACCCGTTCGTGGTACTCCAGGGTTCAGCTAAAATTGCCCTTACATAAAAAAAATAATTAAAACGCCTAAATAGAGGCTATTTCTGCATACATATATAAGGGCAAATTTACCTGTACATCGGTGTATCCAGAATTACAACAGATTTTTGTACAGTGTAGAAAGAACACCACAATTAGATTGGGCGATAAGGAGATAAGATAAGGGGTGATGGTCTTAGTGTGTGTATATGTGTGTATGGGAAGTAAATTTGAAAAAACTTCGTATCTTTCACAGTCCTACAAGAAGAACAAGGTCAAGTTTCTATAATGCGTCTGCGTTGTTTGTTATATAAGTAGGATGACGAGATTTCATTTTGGTGCCTACATACACCTATGCAGCCCAAGTAGGTACATCATATATTGATAGCTTGACCAAGGCATTTTAGTGTCTGAGATCACCTTCATTCTCAATTGTTTCAGTTAGAGCAATTGAGCACAACACAGCAAAATCGATGAAAAAACTTCAATTCTATTTTACATTAAACCGATTCCTTTGGGTTAGTACAGTAAGTAGACGTATAGTGCTCTAGTATCCAATCAAACCACATCTGTATCAATGGTTAGATCTCTATTCCAGCATTACTCCTCAGCCATTTTTCAGACATTAGTTTTAGAGTTTAGCGTTATACTAGGCGGATCAAAAAGTGTGGAATAATCCTAAGAGATTGCACCAATGTGCAATTTACAGTGAAATTGAGGGAGCTAGCTGAGACCACAAAGATGTCGTATGGCAGAGATTGAACACACTCATACATGATATTTTGGGTATGAAGGAGCTCTGCACGCGATGGTTTCTGCGTTTGCTCACAGAGGACCAAAAACGAATTCGTGTGACGACTTCCCAGCAGAATTTGGCAATGTTTACGTGAAATTTAACAATGGATGAAACATTGCAATTGCACGGAATCAGATTTGAACTAGTTCCTCAGCCACCGTATTCACCAAACCTGGCCCCCAATGACTTTACCGGTTTCCAAACCTGAAGAGATGGCTCAGTGGTAAGCGATTTCACTCAAACGAGGAAGTCATAGCTAAAACTGAGGCCTATTTTGGAGTGCTTCCGAAGGATTACTCTCGTACGGTATAAAAAAATTAGAAAAACGTTGGACTTACTGTATCGACTTAAAGACTAAAAGAATCTATCTAAGTATCTATCTAAAAGGAATTTATGTTGAAAAATAAAACTAAATTAGACCAAAAAAATGTTTTCTTGTTTCATTTATTCCACATTTCTTGATCCGCCTAGTAGGTAGTTAGTATAGGTATGTAAATACCGTTTTTCTGTGAATACCACCAATTCTTGCCAACACTTTAGACAGTTTAATTTTAAATTTTAGCCACTCCCAGATAAAATTACCTTGAGAGAAAGTAATTTTTCTGGATAGCATAACAATTTTGCGACTACGCTAGGACAACGCAACTTTCAATGTTGTGGCAACGTAATATTATGTTCTGCTATCGTAACGGCTGGTAGCCGTTCGGCCGAAAGTCGTTTAGTCGAAGATCTGCCAGAGGCTTGTCGTTCGATCGAATGCCATAGTCAGTCGGATGTAAATGATTCCCCTAGAAATTTTCCTTTTTTCAACTATTTCTAACAAAATTGAATAATTTCCCAAGAAGTTTCCCCTTTTTACTATAATATTCGATTAAACGGTCGATTGGCCGAATGCCATGGTCGATCAAATTTAAATAATTCCCCAAGAAATTTCCCTTTTTTCCAACCACAATTTCCCAAGAAGTTTCCCTTTTTCTAATAAATTCTATCAGACGGGTTTCGAGCGAACGGGTCACGACCGAACGACTTTTCGACCAAACGACTTTTCGACCGAACGAATTTCCGACCAAATGACTTTTGGCCGAACGCGGGTAAATCGACGTAACTTACTAAAAATATAACCCATTCTTCAATTTCTCCGCAACAATATATGTATTATGCTCGAGCGATGAAACATTATGTCCCTTGAACGTTATATTTTTGAATTAGTTTTGGAAGGTATGCTCGTCAATGTTTGGTGCGGGAGTACCACGTTTGCCCGAAAATCATTTCCCCGAATTGAACGTTTGCCCAAATATTGTTTCCCCGAAGATCGTTTCCCCGAATCGTATGTTTGCCCGAAGATTGTTTCCCCGAACGGTACGTTTGCCTGGAGATCGTCTCCCCGAATTGCAAGTTTGCCTAAAATTCACTATACTGATTTCTGAACTGAAGGTAGAAATAGAAAGTACTCACTGAAAATATTGAATTTCTTTCTAAGCGAAGCCGAGTTTGAAGGTTTTCCTAACTATGGGAAAACTATTATTCAGAAGTGTTAATCCTTCAAATGGGGAAAAAATTTCGAGGTAACGTACCTTTTGGGGAAAAAATCTCCAGGAGAACGTACCATATCCTGCTGGCCATGTGGAAGGAGTGTCAATATTCTTATCTGGAGATTTCTGTTATAGAACACTTCTTTATGCCCTCCACATACTCTCTGTGGTCAGACTGGAAACGTGACAGCGTGTATAGTTCTGTGCAGAGTCAGGCACAATAAGCTATACGGGACCTCTCGTTTCTATGTATGGCCAGTAGGGTATGAAACAGTATAGCTTTCACTGTAACTAAAAAAGCTATAGAGGTTCAAGCCTGATATCGATACTTGGTCACACGGCCAGAACTGTGGATTGGTTTGTTGAAAGATTGCAGTCCACCACAATCCAGATTTGGTTGGGCTGTTCTTTTTTCAAAAATTAAAATAAATTTATTTTCGGCCCAGTTATGGCTAGTCCCTAGGGTGAAAAAAAACGTACCATTCGGGGAAACGAGCTTTGGAGAGACGAGGTTCGGGCAGACGTACCATTCGAAGAAACGAGTTTCAGACAAACTTGTTTGGGGAAACGAGCTTCGGGCAAACATGCTCTGGGAAATGTTGGGGGAAACGATATTCTAGGAAACGAACTTTAAACGTAGTACTTCCGTGTAGTGCGGATGGTACAAAGTAAAATGTTTCTTGAATCATGAATTCTTTTCTATATACTTTATAATTGTAATACTGCTTTGCCCATAATCTAATCTTATCGACATGATAAACGATAAAATTGAGCAAACACCAACAGGTACTATAAACGGAAATAAACAAAATAAAAAAATTTCTCATAAAATTTTAGCTAAATCACCGCATCCGTACATGGAACAGAATTCAAGCTACAATGAAAACGGTGGTTTGTGTTCCAGAATTGTTTGTATTTTTTAGTGTATTTCTGGGAGGACTCCGGTGAAAATGGTAGTATCCCCCAAAAGTGTTGTCTATCCAATTCAGAGATTTAAAAAATTAAAATTATGCATCTCAAACGCACTATTCACGTGAAGGGATGATGGATCGGTAGGCAAACAGTTTTGGAGAAACCAAACGGGGCAGTGTTTTGATGTCTTGTGTCATTCAGGACACGTAATTAATTGAAAAAAGAATGGACCGAATTGATTAGGGTAGGCCGTTTTTTGCAGAAAAAAGAAAAACCGATTTTTATAGGGGAGTGGCTGAAAACCCCTAGGGCTAACTCCGAAAATAAACCAATTTGAATACTAGTTATATTTTTTAAAATAAAAATAAGGCATGATTAATAAAAACTTTATCCGTTTCCAACTAACCGTTCAAAAGTTATAGCTTTTTTAAAATAAACTTTAAAAAATATCTTGTGTTTGGAGAGGGCTAACTTTTGTAATTTCCGACATTTACGGAGGATGGCCTAGCCTAGCCACCTCGGTCTACACAGTTCAAAGAAAAGTGAGCAGTTCAAAGACAAGAGAATATACAGACTTATTATTTCAAATTTCTCTAGTATTTTCGAACATAGCGACATCAATCTGAAAAATGAATTCGACAGCAGAATATTATGTCAAGTCAACATAACAAAATTATGTTACTATGACATAATGTTACGTTGAAGTCTCAATGTGGTTATAAAATCCTCTGCTATAATAGGGGATTTTGTGACCACACCCAGATTTCGTAATGTCAACGTAACTTTTAATAATTTATAGCAATTTTTTTACGTTACCACAGCATAATACAATTTTTTATTCTGCTGTCGCAAAAAGTTACGTTCCTGCACTGGATTATTTTTCTGAGTAATCAAGCGAGTTAACTTCAAACTAAAAACCTAGGAAACCACAAAGTGCATTATGAATAGCTTTACATTCATATTTATTGTATATTTTGTGACAGGAACTGGATTTAGACTTCGACAGAGATGATATGTGCAAATTTTGAAGGGGTTTGGAAAAGTATTTACAGAGTTATCCGAAAAGGTCTGGAAACTGGAAGCACCAGGAATGGATAATATTATCCCAAACTCAGCACAGGGACTGTTCTTGGACACTTGTCATAAGCTTATATTCTAATTTTGAGCTCATTTCTATCTCTAAAACTCGAGAGTTCTGGATGTTCCTGGTATCCAGGAGTCCAGATCCCGATGTCCTAGGATCACAATTTTTTAGGAACTGTTCTTGAATTCTTACCAAAAGCTTTTGTTTTACAATTGAGCTCATTCCGATCACGATAACTCAAGAATTCAGTTCCTGGTACACAGGAGCCCTCAGATCCTGATGTCCTAGAATCAAATTTTTTAGGAATTTTTCTCGGATACTTACCACAAGATTATGTTCCAAATTTGAGCTCATTCCCATCATTAGAACTCAAGATTTCTGGAAAATTCTGATACCCAGACCCAAGACAAGCTAAAAATATCAACATTTCAGGAGGGAAATTTTGGAAATTTTTATTTTAGTTCGAAATTTATTCGCGTGAGGGATTTAAAAATTATGTTTGGATTTTCTGCAAGTTTTTGTTCTAAGTAAACTATAGATACTCTCTGAGTAGTTCCTGGTGTAAATTGGAATTAGACCCTTTGATATAGTTTTGATAAGTGGAATGCCAGCGTGGAACTATGGCTTAAGGTTCGGATTTGAATTAAAAGTAAATTCTATACGGAACAATCGAATGAATAATGAATGAGTATATATTTCTAAACAACATAGAATGTTAAAAGTGCATTAAATTTAAGTACATGAGTAATCCTTGAGAGAGAGAGGTAGAACCAGGTACGTTTAAAAGAGTATTTATTATTCTGTTTACTTCTTTTTCTTCTTTTTATCCTTCTCCTCCTCTGATGAATCTGATCCTGATGATTCGGTGGTCGAATGCTTCCTCTTTTCCTTCTTTTTCAAAGTCTCACCATATTTTTTAAGTTTGTCTAATTGGGGAGTGAATGCCCAGTAAATCATGCTTAAATGCTCTTTTGTCGGTTTGCCTTCGGAATCGAACAATTTACTGTTGTCTTCCTTGATTTTATCTTTAATCTTCAACAGATTCTTGTTGCGGAGAATGTCCCATGAGACGCTGTCGTCCTCTTCAGGAAACCTTGTTCTCAAATGCTTGTAGTTACCTTTTGATGAAACTCCATAGCATTGAATGAATTCAGAAACTAAAGAGTCGGTTGGTTCTGGGAGTACCTTGATCAGGTCGTACGACAGATATGCCATATTTTGTTTCCCTCTTTCTTCCTTATCAAAATCATCAAGAAATTCTTCGAGAACGGCGACACCTTCTTTAATCGCTTTTATTTTATCCTCGTTTTTGGTGCCAGACAAAACGCGTTTAGAACTCCCAATTAGTCCTTTGACGGCAAGTTTTTGATAGTCTGGATCTCGTCCTTCGAGGATTCTATAAAATATAATATTTTTATCATTATTCAAATAGAAGAATGTAGAAGAGTTATATACTTAAGTGTTTGTTTAGCAGCATCTTTGTCCTTGAAACCCAATCCAGCAACTGTTTCAACCTTCTCTTCTGCTTCTTTAGGTTTTGCGTTCTTGGAGCTGGTTGTTGAATTTTCGTCGAGCCATTCTTCAAACACCGACATCGCTTCTTTGATGTTTTTGATTTTTTCTTCAGCTTTTGTGACTAGAAATTTGTAAAAAAAAATTAAATTGAGTTGGATTTTGCGAAAGAAATTCCATTTAAGTCCTAATAAAAGGTTCAAAACTGGGGAAAACTATTTAACTACTAATCTATCTGCATATTTGATTCTCTTTTCTGGTTCTGCCTACGATTCATGTTTGAAGGCTCCATATTTTTCACTAGATCCTCGCTTCTTTTTCGGTTCTTTTGTTAATTACAAGCAAAGGGCAATAGGCAGGTAAAATGTAAATGAAAAAAATAATATTTCACACTATATATCCAATTTCTAGCTAGTGGACATGCAACATAAAGTAAACGACACGACTCTGCCATATGACCATATGTTCTAATCCCATTTTTCTCGTATTTTTTGCCAGTGTGTGGTGTGAAAATGCTGAAAATTTGTATGCACGCAAAATATCACGCTTAAGTCTCAGTTATAAGATTCCAATTAAATTCATTGGACAAAAATAATGAATTAATTGAAATGATATTGGACATCATCAAATTTATTGAAAATCCAATTAAATTCATTGAATTTTTTCAAAATCGTGATCTTGTCCAATTAATTTTTGTCTGTCATTTTTGGTGTTAGATATATTTCAGATTCTATTCACGCTTAAATTTCAACCAATTAATTTTATTGGATTTTTCCAAAATAGTGGAAATTCTCCCCTGACTCCAAAAATATCAAAAATATTTTGATATTTTTTGATATAATTTAAAATATATCATAAACAAAAATTTCGAAAGAAATAATTGGAAATTCCCTTGGAATTAATTTCAGAGGAATTTTAAATGAATTAATGGATATCATTACATTTCCAATGAATTTTATTACATTTTCATGAATTTCTTGGGATTGGACATGAACTGATTTAGGCGTAAATTAATTTTTCTCCAGAGCTTTTGATGTTTTTGGACTCAGAGGACAAATCTACATTAAAATTGGGCATCAGTATTTTTTCAGGTCTTCAGAAATTGGAAATGAATTTTTGGGAAATTCTCCTAATTACGATTTTTGGAAAATTGAATGAAGTTTATTGGATTTCCAATGAACTGAGTTAACCTGAATGTTAGCTATAAATGTTTAAATGACGATTCAGAGTCAACAGAAACTGAAAAGCGTAATCAGGTGACCAAAAGCTTCAAATGTGAGCTGTTTCTAGGTCTATGTGGACGCTTACTAAAATTTGTAATATAGGCTTTAAAAAATAAGGACAATTTCACCTGTAAACCGGTTGGAGTTCTGGACCATGGAAGAATAAACTGTAATCCCGATCAAAAGTTATTATAAGAATATGCTAAAAATGTGCTAAATTTTAGCATTAGTCCAAAATTATATTGTTTCATGCTGAAAATTTGCAAAATTTTGAAATAATGCTAAAACTCAGCATATTTTCAGCATTAAAATTTTATCCAAAAGCTTTATCTGGACATGATGCAAAGTTATAAAAGTGCCTCACATGCCTCATACAATGGTTACATTCATATTTGGAATCTACTTGGCCACCTAAGCAACTTTGTCAAAGACCTGTAAGCTCTATCTAGACAACAAACAAAATTTGGAAAATTATCACACCTATCCGCTAGGTGGCGTCATGGGTACATTCATATTTGAAATTTACTTGGCAACCTAAACAACTTTACCGAATACCCGGAAGCTCTGTCTAGTCAACGAACAAAATTAGAAAAGTTGCCACACCTATTCGCTAGGTAGCGTCATGGTACATTCCTATTTGGAATCTACTTGGTAGCCCAAGCTACTTTGCTTAAGACCCGGAAGCTCTATCTAGTCAACGAACTAAAGTAAGGGAGTTGCCAGTGCCAAATCTATCCGCTAGGTGGCATAATCGGTAAATTCGTATTCGGAATCTACTTGGCAACCCAATCAACTTTGCTCAAGATACGGAATCTCTATTTACTAATGGAGCAAGTTAGAAAATTTAAAAAAAGCTCATTAGCTTAATGCTAAAATAATGCCAAAAAGTTATAACCATGATTACGCGGATAGTGAAGATATGATGACCGAATGAGATGGAAATAGGACTATTGATCGGCTGTGTCCCGCGTGGGTACCATAGCCCCATTCAACGATATCCGAGTGGATAAAATTTTAGATAACGATTTCAGCAATGCTTAGGTTCAGCAACAATTCTGCGGACCTCAACTTGGATGGGTGACCAATTTCAAAAATATGCTAAATCCAATTTTTTAAATTTTTTTAATTTCATTAATTTCAAAAATCAGTATAAATCCATATGTCAAAATAATTCTATATCTCAGCCATAATGCTAAATTTTAGCATAATTCCAGCATTCTCCATACTACCAAATTTTAGCATAAGTCTGCCTTACAATACTAAAATTATGAAAAAATTGAGCACATTATGCTAATTTAGGTCAAATTTTACCATTAACATATGCTAAATTTTAGCATATTTTTAGCATAATTTTCGATCGGGATATCTTTCCTCTGTTCTGGATACACCAATATACGGATGAACTTTAGAATCAAAATTATATAAGAGTGAAAATTTACATTCGTTTTTACTGTGCAGATTATTGTAAAATTTTTAATTTTTCCGATTATTGCCATAAAATTATGATTCTGGACACATTCTGTACACTTGTAAAATGAAATTCTCAAAAAACAAACTGTGGTCTCACACTAATTCTAATTTGTAAACAAACATCACATAGCAAGAGACTGCGCATGACTTTTATGAAATTTCTCAATTTCGTTTTCTGGCCGGCATTTTTTATTTATTTACAAATAGAATTAATGGGTTTTAGAGAAAGAAAGCAAGTCGTAATAAATCATTATGCAAATCAAAATTGCCTTCCAACTTTTTGCTTCTAATTTTTCTTGGCATCAACACTTTCCGCTACAGAATTCAATTGTAAAAAAATAAAATTTATATATATTTCACCCTCAATATCAAAAGGTCATACTTTCTAAAGGTGCACGCAATAAAAATTAGATTTTGATGTGCAATACTTACGTGTCAGAACTCGTTTTGCCCTTCCCAAAAGCCCACGGACTGTGAGTAGCTGGTACTTCATGTCCTCGGACTTTAAAAGCTCCAGAGATTCGACAGCCTTGCTTTTATCTTTAAATCCGTATTTAGATTCTTCTTTCGACATTTTTTCTTTTTGCCTTTTATTATTTGGACACTCGATCAGCACAACAGCACAAAACAAACTAGATTCAAATATTTTTTTGTTAAATATACAACGCGATGAAGATTTTATTCCAACTTACTTACTTCACTTCACTTCATATACTTGGTTTTAGCTTCTCTTCTTCTATAGAAGGAAAAGATGTGTGATTCTTCAACGTCTCAACTATTTTACTAACTTTTCGTAAGAAAAAACCGGCTAATTCGGCTCCTAACGTCGCTCCGGGTTATTGGGTGTGCCTGGTTACTGAGGATGTCACTCCATTTAATTATAAAAATTAATCATTTTTGGTAT
>JXPH01018097.1:1489-15250 GCA_001014845.1 Mochlonyx cinctipes
GATCGGGTAATCATTGAAAATTGAACCAGTTTTTCTTCTAAGATGCCTATCTTATTATTAATCTATGGCTATATTATTCCAATTTTATAAGTATAAGATATTAATGTCAAAAATATAAGTCGTCCGTGAAGCTGTTTCAGAAACAGGTTTTGGGACGAGTCAAAATCTTCCCTCGGGCAGCCTAGTACACTTTTTCACCGTCGCTAGCGCTGTTATACATTTTTCCAGTTATTGATAAATTTCCGTAAAATTGGAAATTTAGAGGAAAATGTAAATCTTAGAAAAAAATCTTATTAATATTATTCAATAGTTAGTGGCGATTTGTTTTATACCGTTTAGATAAACTTAGTTTGTGTAGTAAATAAACCGTAGGATTGAGAAAACAGGGAGTATCAAAAAGTAATTAATAGATTAAAATAACCTATTTTATGCTTAAATAATGGCTTAAGTATAATAAGGATTTCAAATTGTATAAAATATTAAAGGGAGAAGGGTTTTTATTCGTTGATTTGTGGATTACATGCATTCAAGATGTCTGTCGGTCGCGACGAAAAATCATTAAAATTACATTTCTTTCTAGGTCAAGTTTCATGTGAAAATGGCACCCGGCTCAAATAATAATCATAATAACAATAACCGGCAGACGGGAGCGAAGCCGAAAACTAAATCGTCTAAAAAAAATTCGGTTCCGCAAGAAATTGTGGCCCCAACGCGAAGAGATCTGCAGCAGCAGTTAAACGTAAGTTTTTTTCTGTATCTTCAATTAAATATTTGAAGTTACATATCCAATCCTTGAAATTTATATATCTGATTCCTATGCTTCTTAAATTTTAAGAAAGATCTGAATATTCGACAGAATCACGTACAAAAACTTCTACAGAATACAGGTTTTACGGTTTTTTCATAGGTTCCCCATATTTTTTTTTATACCTAAGTATCAGAAGCAAATGTTATCCATTATTAGAACAATAAAATTATTTTAAAAAAGTTCAAAACTAGTCAGCAAACCTTAAATTTGGGGAGAATATTCCGGTCGCTATGAATCCGAGACCCTACATCCAATTTTCGAAAATTGAAGTTCCAGAATTATTACAACAAGCCCAAATCATGATTACTTAAATCTGACTGAATTTGACGACCTGGCCAGAGACAAGAGACACTGGTCGGTTTTTGGCCTTATACTGAAGAATGTGAATTCGTAAAAATATACTAAAATACCCACCACCCTGTAGTAAGGGTGAGCCCGGGGACCGGTTCGTGATATGGTTACATGAGCTTATGTCCACATCGTATGGGAACTTTTTCGATGCCACAAATTTAAAATCTTGTTCGATATTTTTCCGCCGACCCGGTAAAAAAGTCTATTCCGAATAAGATGTCCTTATATTTCCTAAACAGGATCAATGCGGGACTATCCTGAGATCATCAAGGCGATGCTCACGGTAACAGGATCGATAGGAAACAATTTTAAGAATTTTGAACGAGAGGTGAGTACATATGGCAGTTTATAACCAGAGGTTAAAGAGGAGCAGGGAGCGTACTAAGTGGAAAATGAAAAACTGCAAAACTCATCGAAATTGATTGTTGATCCTTTTCGATGTTTTCAATTTTATTGGGGAACTATGTCATAAAACTAAACTGCAACTTTTAGGGATAGTCTGGTAAAAATTCGGTTTTTGGACCGCAGTTTAGCATTCTTAAACTAAGGGACCGGCAAAAAACAATACAAAAGAAAACGATTTTCCTTTTGCCTCATTATACGGTAGTAGCAAAAATGTGGCAAAAATAAATTTGTTATTATTTTTGCCACAGTACCAAGTTTTTTCCTAAGAAAAACTCAGATTATTTTTAACGTTTTTTACCCGGTCCTGATCTTCAAATTTTTAAGTCCTGTGACTAAAAGTGCAATTTTTATTCTCGTTCTCGTTGCTTTTTTTTTTTTTCAACCATATTTTTTAAAACTTTGAAGCCCGAATGACGATAATTCACAGAAATGCGACCGAAAATTTAGGTAGACCAATCTTAACTAATGTCATGCATATCAGATCTCGAAGCCTTAGCATTTTTGGGGTTTGAAAAAAGTCAATCAGTTGAAATTCGTCGGCTGGAGCCGGCTGGAACTTTTTCTGACCATTTTTGAGTTTCCAATGTAAGAAGTCAGCTGTATAATTGAACTCATCTATGGCGACGAGAATGTAAAACATTTGCTTTAGCGACCACAAAGTACTAATTTTACTCAATCAAACTCGTGCTTTTGCATGCACTCATCGGCGTTGAGGACAATAGTGTACGCTTTACGTAATCGGGAAACCAATTTTTCGTGGAGTCGTAATTTTTTTATTCAAGGTTTTTCCACGATTTTTTTACAGTTTCGAATCCGTAAATTTTAACTTTCGATTTGGCAAACTTTTCCTCTGTGTATGAAAAATTCCACGTATTGATTGTTTCTCTACTCTACTAGTCGTCAGTTCTACAGGGCATTTTTTCGTAAACTTAGGAAATACGGCAATATATTCATATTCAACAACATCAGCAAATCGTACTTAGAGAAACCATCACCACGCTTTCTCCAACCACTATGAAAAAAGAACGAAAATTCTAAAAATACAATCGTACAAATTCATCGTGAAAAAATCTAAAAATACCTTTCAAAATAAATGATTCTCTTTCGAATTCCCGAGCTCGCCTCAGTCTATTTCTTTTCTTCATCATTTTCATTTCAATTTGATTCGATTCTGTGAATAATTATAAAATATTGGATAATTTGAAGTGCTAATTGATATAATTAGAACATTCTTTCTGCTCAAAATATATAACTATATAAATTTTTAATGGATAAACTATCGATTTTTTAATGCATTTAAATGATATTCTAATAATATCGTTGTTCATCTTCTATTGGATCAAGGTTTTGGTCGATTGGGCAACCGTTTCCACAAATAATAATCAGCAAAATTTGCTATTAAAGCCGAAAAATAACCGAACGCCAGGTGAAGGCACATGTTATGAAATTGGTGAGTTGATCGTTTTTTTCTTTCGAATGAATTTCCTTTTTTGACTTTGTTTATTTTAATTTCCAGATAATTTAACATTGCAAGATAATAGTCGGTACATTCCGGTGCGTCCGATTTTGAGACGAAATCTTTTGAACGAAGGGAGTGAAACCAACGAATCTCATAATACAACTGTTGGCGTAGTCATTCCAACCACCCCAAACTCAGCTATTCAAACGTTCCGTTTGAACGAGAATAATAATAATAATAACAATAACCAGAAGCACATTTTAAATCCAATCAGTTTTAACAACAATATCAACAATAATAGTAATAACAGTCAACAGAGCCGAGCATTCAGATCGTCCACATCCCCTTTACCGTCTCGCGTTCCAGACGGTGCGTCTCAAAACCAATTGAATTTGAATAAAAATTCTAACCAACAAACGAATTTGATTAAAGCGAATGTCGAAGATAAATTGAACCAGATTCAGGAATATATCAAGCTGACAACAAGTTTAATTTCATCCGTGCAATACGATAACGTGAGTGAATTATCTAAATTTACGAATATTTTTATAAAAACTGCAGCTAAATTCGTTCGGGAAAAATATTTTTAATTTAAAAGAAAAGTTATGGGGGATAAAAGCTATTATTTTGTACCAATTAATTCGACTAGTTTAGACGAAGTTAATAACGTGGGTGATTTAGAGGTTGGTTTTTATATTAATTATTTTCTTTTTAAGAGTGTTTTTGAATGTCGTCACTCACTGTTGTAATAATTATTTTTAACGTAAAAATTAACTTCATTAATATTTTAATATATTTTGCGTTTTTCGACTAAAATACTCGCTTTACGTTATTGAATTTATGTAAGAGTGTGTTTTAGATTTATTTTTACCTGATGAAATTTCGCAATTTAGAGATTGGGAAGTTTCCAGGCTTTTCAGACTTTTTTCCCTATTTTTGGTTTTGCAAATTTTATATTTATAAATTTTGATATTTTGTTAATTATTTGATACCTTCACGCCATGGGTTGTTATTGGCTCTGGAGTCCGCAACGTTTGCGCAATTTCTATTACTATCTTCAAAAAATTAAAATGTGGATTCTATGCTCTGACAAGAAATTTCTTGGAATGATAGATACTTTAGATAGAGGGTTAGAGGTTGACCAGCCGAAACTTGCACGTAGCGGGGGCCTCTAGTTGTACTCTTTATAGTCAAACCCGAGGTCAAACCCCTGTTGAGAAGGAAACTCTTATCTCATTGGATGACTAACGCTGCCACTGTATTCAAAAAGCATACCAGGTACCAGGTATTCGACCTGCATTCTTTCGTCAATTAAATTAGATTCCATTCAGCTCGAAACATTTGTCTTCAATTTCAATCTTTGATTTTCCAGATTCATGAATTTCAAGTTGTGCTATACAAACCTCGAAAACCAAACAACTGTTCCTAACATAAATTGTTTACAATTTAATTAAACAAGACAGCATGATAAATTTCGCATAAAAATAACCACTTACAAACGACAAATCATTAGAAAAATATTTCAAATACATGATGTATAATTGAGAACACTGAACTAAACTATGCTTTGGCACTAATCCCCAAATACTAACAACAAAGTGAATGAAAAGTGAATGAAAAATAAAAACTTCAATTAGTTCATAATAATGCTTGCATTCCTCCCATTTCGACGAGCTGTCGACCGTTCTATAAAACGAATATTTTAATTGATTTTTCAGTTTAACGGTCCAAGACCTCATTCGGTTCAAAGTATCAGCACAAATCATTCGGTAACACCTGTCCAAACTCCTTCGTATGAAGTGGACGCTCAAAATAGAAGCATGCAAACTTTAAAGGTAATTTTGTTTTATTTAATTTAATTTTAGTAGATTTTAACGATTCTCTATTAAAGGAACAACAACAGCAATTGCTCCGTTTACAACAGTCAGCTCGTCAGCAGCTCGCTGAAATGGAAATGGTTCGAAACAACGCTACTACCGTGCAACAACATAGTTTTGATTCTGTTGAACAAGTTCAAGACAACATTGGTGCTTTGATGGACAGAATGCGCGTTTTGTCGACCTTTATCCAAAATCAGAATGAATTGGGACAACTTTTGGGTCCTGATGATGGCGAAGAAGTTTTGAATGAACAGTATTTATTGCAAAACAAATTTCAAGAGCTGCGACAAAAGAAAGGACAAATGCAGGATTTGGTTTCGGAACTGCAGGCATTAAATGCAGAGGCAACAAGAAGTTTCCAGGAAGCGGATACGACAACAGCTTCTTCTGCATCATCGAATACTAGAATTGTTCCAATGGACATTGAACGAAACGTTCCGATTGAGCTAACAAATATCCCGGCAACTTCAGCAGCTTCTGCTAACGCTGTAAAAACTTTTGATCATTCTCATTTGAATGGAATAGCGTCTGCACTTCCTTTCAAGGTTGAAAACGATACAGATAACGATGAGAATTGTGAGGGTGGAGAAGAAGATCGTGCCGTGATCACCCAAACGGCGGACATTTTGAATGATAAAATTAACGAAATTAATGCAATGAAATCGCAGTTGAGAAGATTGAAAGAGATGATGGAAACGGTGAAGCTGATTGAAATGAAGAACGGAACGTCTGTTGATGGGGATGAGGAAAACGATGAGCCAGAAGAAAATAATATGGATTCGGGAGAAAATACACGATCTCCAAGCGTAATTAGTCAATTGAGCGATAATCAGCATCACGAACATGAAGCAGAAATGCCGGAACCACAAAGAGAACAAATCCATCAACGGGTTGAAGCTTTACACGCAATGACACGTGATTTAAGAGATCAGGCAAAGTCAATTGCGTTGGAAAGAGATCGTTTAAAGCAGGCGCGAAACGATATTCAGCATAGGAGAAATAATGTGGCAGAACTTCAGCAACAAGCTTCGTCTGCAGGCAGCGACAAATTAACTAACCAAGTGTCCTCGTTTATCGCCTCAGCATCGGCCCATGTTCCAGGGCCAAAAGAACGTGAACAAATTGCGTTGAAAGCTGAATTAGATGCTAAAAAGAAAGAACTCGAAAATTTCGCCAAAATGACGGAGACAATCAAGAAAAACACGGAAATTTCCAGACGAAACGACTCGATTTCAAATCGAAAAATGTCGTCAGTTTCGTCATTAGAATCGTTACGCTCTCTAAGGTCACAGAGCCAACAAGCTCCACCTATAATTCCTCCTCCCCCAACAACATCAGCTACAAACGTCAGCAATAATAATTCAAAGAACTCTGGAGATTCTGGTGTTACGGACGTTTTCGCAAATGCACATGCCGAATCTGGAAGCTACCAATCAAGCAGTTTACGCAGCTTCAACATGGTTCCCCCAATGCCAGATCTCTGCAACCGAAATGAGCGTTATAAGAAAGCTCAGGTTGAGAATCAAGAGCCCACGAATGGACCCTTACCAAGAGACAGGTCGTCGCCATGGCCTCACATTTATCCCGGAACTGGAACAGGTGCTGGACCATCTAGTTCAAACACAGGACCTCAAAGTCCTCATTTCAATCCTTACACGGGATCAGATATTCACGAGCGCTATCCGTACAACTACCCAGCGTACTCTAATTTGTTGCCACCACACACTCCGACCTCGGCGGATCCCCTTGTTTTCCAGCATTTCATGCAGACCCAGCAGATGCTGATGAATTCGATAACGCAGTGTAATCAGTTGTTGTGGATTCAGCAAAGGGAGATCAATAATTTGAACAATGCTGTTTTATTGGTAAGAATAATGACAGAAAATCCTTGTAAAAAATACTAGTCACAATTTGGCCACATTTGTTTTGGTTTGTATGTAAAAAAACCCTTTAAATCCCAAATTGGCGAGGCCTTGGCTGCTTCTGTTTGACACATTTTTGCCACCTTATTGTGGCAAACTAGGCTAATGCGGTATTTTTACAAACAAATCAAAAGAATTAAATTCTTTTCATAATATTAGTTATTTTTAATTTAATTTAGCAAAATAGCTAAAATTGTTGTAACCAAAAAATACTAAAATACATTTAAAATATTAAAATTTATTAAATTTCATTCCAGCTACAAGAAAGAATTTTAAACAATGGAACAAACAACATTTTATTATCAGAAGCACATTCAAGCATGAATTTACGGGCTGAGTCAATGCCTCCGAACAACAACATCAATTCAAACTTAGTGTACAGTCGAGCAAGATCCGAGCAGCCATCAAATCTATCCTTGAACACCACATCGCCCTTCCACTCCGTCCTCCCCAATAACAATCCTAATTTCACTCCCACGACATCTGCTCAGTTCCCAACAAGCTTCAATGCACCTCCCGGCTCCTCATCATCGTCCTCTCAGTTCAATATCAATCAACAAATTCAAAGAAATAACACTAACATCACAGGAAATAGAAACTATCGTAATTTAAGGCATGTTAATCTAACCACTAACAATGCCACACCCAACGGCAACGGTGGTGCCTCCTCCACTTGTGACCAGCAACAACAATCATTTTTCGAAGAGCAAAATTTTCTAGCCCAACAGCAGCAGCAACAGCATAACGAATTTCAATTCAACAACAATAACAACACTAATAACAATCATTTAATCAATAATCTCGCAACTCATCCACCGCTTCCACCTCAATCACAATCTATTCATCATCAACAGCAGCAGCAACAGCATAATCTAAACAATCTTAACAATAATCTCAATAGTAACAGTAACAATCTCCAAAACAATTTAAACTTGTATTCACAACCCCAACAACAACAGCAACAGCAACAGCAACACCAACAAACGCAAGCACTCAATAATCAAGTTCTGCCCGGAAATCGAGCAAATAATTATTGGGACAATTTTAGGAGGTAAAAAACACTTTTATTTTGTTCTTTCTTTTTTAAACAAAACGTCGTACATTTTATAAGGTTCTCATGCTCATCTCTCTCATTCTGTCATTAAAAAAATTAAAATTAAAATCCTACTAACAAAACAAGTAACAAGTTCAAAATAAAATCCTTCGTTTCTTGACTCTGAAAAATTATAATAGATAGAAATTTATACTGTTTTGATGTGAAAATTGGGTAAGTTTTCCTTCTTGTGTTTGGATTGGCATGGAGTGTGTTATTTTTAAATTTATCTACAAATATGCCGCATGTAACAGAATCAGAAATCGGTTTGCAATAGAGAGACCTTATAAAATGATTTTGTGTGATGCCCTTGATTGTAGTGTGTTTTAGTACTCTTCGACATATTCAATCTATGCTTTGAACGGTTTGAACATATTTAAATAATATTTATCTGAAAATTGGCTGAACAAGAATCCTTCTACATTGCCCATATTCGCAAAAGCGCCCTATCTGTATTCTGTATATCGGATTATCGGGATCGTTTATTCGGTTTCATGAAACTACATCAAAAGATGGAACGAACATTAATCTTAATAACGATCTTAATTACATTAAACTATGTTGAAAGATAGGCCAAATCGATGGGTGGGCATCTTCGAAATTGCCTGCTTACTATTTCTAATATTTTCATTTCAATATTTACTGATATTTCGGATATTTCTTAATATTTCTGAATGTTTCCTAATATTTCTTAATATCTAAAAATTTTAATATTTTTAATATTTACCAATATTTCCAATATTTACTAATATTTCTGATATTTCCTAATATTTCTAATATTCTGGGCCTCTGTGCAATATTTCAAAAGATGCCCACCCCTCGGGCCAAATAATGATCCCGATACACATATATACAAATACATAAACGGTGCTTTTGCGAATATAGGCAGTACCGGGCAAAAATTGAAATATGAAAATTTGCCATTCATTCTAATCGGTCAAAAGCTAGTCGGTCGAATCCCGGTCGTTCGGTCGAATGCCATGATCGATCGGTCGAATGCTATGATGGTTGGTTTGATTTTGATAATTCCTTTCCTTTTTTCTAACCATTTCTAAACAAATTTGAATAATTTCCGATAATTTCCCAAGAAGTTTCCCTTTTTTCTAATAAATTTTATCAGAACGGGTTTCGACCGAATGACTTTTCGACCGAACGACTTTCGACCGAATGGCTTTCGAACGAACGGGGGTATTTCGGTTGCGTGGCATTTCATTGTGTTGATTAGGTCTCATGGATCCAGAATAAAATATTTTCAGGGTGCTAAGTTGTTACCACTGGTGCCCTGAGTCTTTACTGCTACAGTCGTGTCGGCAACATGTTAAACAAAAGGGCTTTTAGGTGGCGTTTTGTGTAGAAAATTCCTAAAAATTCAAAATTTGGGTTAAGGTCTGTTAATGAAATTTTCATAGGATTTTTGGATCCATGTGCCAAGTGAAAGGAAAAAAATGAAAATTTAGGCCCTCCATCAAATGGCAATTGGGTTCTCTTATCTATAAATTCGGGTTAAGACCTAGTCTGTTGGTGAAGAGTGAAGACCTGGACCAAAATTGATTAATGTGGCTATTTTAAGGATTTAAACCTCGATTCAAACCCTTCAGACAGAGAGCACTTTGTGTAGAAAATCATTTAAAAGTTGTGTTATGGGCTTGCAACTTAATTTGAGAAAATTTATAGCTTTGATCTGTTTGACTAACTTGAACAATTTGAGCAACATTTTTAATAAATGTAGAAAAACCTCCCCCGATAAAAAAAATATGGCACGCACGACACGAATAGATTTTTTTTAAATAAAAGCTGTTAAAACTGAAATAATCGGCAGTGCTTTGCAATTTTTAGCATTAGGTAATTGTCAATTTTAGCAATGAAAATCTCGCTAATTTTTCATATTTTATTACCCTATCACAGATAGCGTAGACCAAGATACGTGTGCCATCAGTAGATAAGCAATTTCTATTTTTACCGCTCCTAATCCGGCTATTGCGATTCGTGTCTTTTTGTTGTTACATTTCGAGCCGCGGCCGAAATAATCCTCGATCGAATATTGAGCAAATGCCTGTACCTGAACCTGGCGCCGCTACCGTACAATCTCGAACGCGATATTTATTTAGATAGACTTATTAGTCTTTCGAGCAATGAACAATTTGATTGTGTGAACCAGTTTGTCCTATATATTTTCTGTAATAGCGTTTTTTGGAGCAAATTACAGCTTTTCACAATCCCGACAATTTAGTAATCCCATGCGATCCCATAATCCTTGATTTTCTGGGTAAAATTGTGACGTTAAATCATTTTTACAACATTGTATCTGATTGTTTCTAAAATATCTTTATCAATCGGAAGCATGACGAGCTCTTTAATCGAAATTAACCAGTTTTGTTTGAATCTAACAATCATACTAAAGTGATTAAATCTTTTCTAATATTTTTCCATGTACTTTTCAGTTATTCAAGACAAAATCTACTATCAAGCAATAGTTGCAAAAGCAATGAAGAATCCTTCACTGCAAACAGCATAAACAATCCAATCCAGCGCAACAACAGCAGTAATATCAACAATTACAACAACATTCTAGACAATAATACCGGAAATAACAATAAATACCAACCAAATTTCAACCGGAACAATTCGCTTAGCAATGTCAACCAATTGAACGCCAATCCCACAACATCCGCAGCTGGTGCAGAGCTCATTCAAAGCCAATCGCAACAGCAAACCCAACAACATGATCAAATACATTTGCAACACCATTCTCACTCTCACCAGCTTCTAAATCAGTCAAACTCATTTGAACTTGGCGAACTACAATTCCATACAAACCCAATTAACTTGGGGCTTGTCAACAAAACACACCCGAAAGCCAGCGGGAATAAAAAGTACCCGATCTCGTTGAGATATCGCGATTGTAACAGCATTGATGGCTGTAATCTTTACAATAGACCAAACGTTACAGCTGATTCGAATTGTGATCTCAATTTAGCTTCTGCCAGCAATTATCAACATGATTCAAAGTAATCTCTATTTTAATTCAATTTTAATCTCTCTACAATAACATTTTATTTTAGATCAACCTCAAAATTGTTTGAAGCATTGAAAGAAAATGTTTATCAGGAGGTGAAAAATTTGATAACTGCCAATGAATCCCGTCCACACTTTTTAATTCAGCTCTTCAGAGAGTTGCAGCTCATTTCGTCGGATCCTTTGAGGCAAAGAACATTGCAATCGATTCAGGATCTGTACAATCGTTACATTGAATCAACAATTCATGAGGAGAATCATGTAAACAACATTGGAAGCAACAATCTGTTGACTTCAAACTCTACGGGATCTTCAAATTTGGTGAGTTCTATTTTTAATTTGAGAGATTTTTTGATATTTTTGAAGTTTAGCTAGGTTTTAATATGAATTTCATTTTGCAGAATAACAGTGGCCTCATGAGCTCCACTTTAGATTTAGGCTCTCAAGTCATTTTCAATATTAGCAACAACAATGTCCGCCAGCAGCAACAGACTCAAACTGATTTAACCAATTATGAATTCCCAGCAGCGCATAGCACTCCACTTACCAACAGCGCAAACTGCTCCATCAACAACAGTAATAACGAAATTAATAACGATTTCATTCCCATTCCAAACTCTGAAATCATCAACATTATCATGACGGATATTGTGAACGTCATCAACTCTGTCGACTATATAAACGATTCTGTTTTGTGCAAAATAATCGACTTAATTTGTAATCACGCTGCAAACGTTGCGAACAATCCAATCTTACATCAAAATGGAAACAATGTTTTGAACAAAGATGAATTTCTGAGACATTTGAACAGTTGGAATCGAACAGATAAAGATGAATTTATTTCAAATTTGGAGAATTACTTGAACAACATTTTACTTTGTTCCTCATCGTCTTCTACGTTAACATCTTCGAATGCGGTGACCGTGATTCAGCAAGCTCAAGGCATGACTTCCTACAATAATCCAATTGAAGCGATTATAGCACCAGACTCTCTCGTTATGTCGTTGTCCTCTTCTGGAGAAATGACCGCGAGCGAGCCAAACATGACGCTCTCAACATTAAATACGACAGCTACTTCCTCTGTCGTCTATTCTCGTGGCGAGTTTAACGCCACTACAGAAGGCAGTAGTGAAATGGATATTAGTGGACCGTCTATTAATCCTTCGAGCTCAACAAACTACTCCAGCACCACCTACGATCTGGCGGAAGCTGATCAAATTCGTGACTTGAATGAGCCGTACATGAATAATATGAATGAGGATAACGTTTCGGCGAACAGTGGAATTGAGGTAACAAAAAATTATACACCAAAAATTAAATTTTTTACTACTTTTAAACATTTTTCCAGGACGATTTTAATTTATTCTAGAAGTTTAGAGGTAGGTATTCCTATATAAAAAGTAATTTATTTAACAAATATGTATATCCTAAAATCAAAACATGAAACGAGTATATAAATGTATTTAAAACTTTGATCAGATGAATTAGATGAACTGAAAAACTGCAGAGAATCATTATATTAAAATATTTAAACATTTTCAGAATAAAAGTATTTAGAAAAATAGTCAGAATTTTTTATGAACCCTTTTATGCTTAATTTAGATTTAGATTAACGTCACGAGCTGAACGTCCTGCATTCAAGAAATGTGGTTGTTTAGCACGAGAATTCTTAAAAAATAAGAAAAACTGGCACAAAGTGGTTGATTGATTTATTTCTTCACTTTGCATGCATTGGCTTGTATACTAAATTTGAATATAGAAATTAGGTGCTGGTAGTTGTGGATTAGGCTGGAGCGGATTCACAAAAATGCGAAATTCAAAACATACCCCCCTAAAAAGTTACCATTTGGACCAAGGACCATCCTTGATTTTTTACAGATTTTTCGATTTTGTACTTTTCACCAAACAACTGTCTTTTAAACTACACTAGCTCATGTTGATCCCATCATCATAAAATTACATTGACATTTAATTTTCGAACATTTTGAGCCCTTGTTGACTCTTATCGGACCACTAGTTCTTGAGATATTTCATATTGATCATTAGTCTCTCCGAATATTTTGTATGAAAACTCGGCAAATCAATTTGGACCAGAAAAATTGGTATCCAGGTGTTTTTTGAGATGCTGAATCCAAATTTGACATCATCGGGAAAAACGACCTTTAAAAAGTGGTCAAAATGACAAAAATTGGTTCATTGGTTAAACTGGGACCGTTTTTAGGGGCTTAGGAGTGCCCCGTAGAAGAAAAAACGATTTTTATAGTCTTATCATGTTCAACACAAAATGAAAAACCAATGGAACTTTACTTTTTGGAAATCGGATCAAAAATTTGTGAAATTAGCGCAAATACCAAATTTTGACTACTTGAGGGGTTTTCACAGGTTTCAATTATTAATTTTTTTATTGTTTATTTTGTTTTATGATGAAAAAGTGAAAGAAACTCAGAGTAAATCCGTATTTGGGGAGTAGATATGGGCCCTGCGAGTGCTAAAGAGACTAGTCACGGAAGTTTAAAACTGGCTGGCACTCAAAACCCTCCTGTGACAACTAAAAAAACCCCTGGTCTAACATCACCAATTTTAATCGGATTTCCAAAAAGTAAAATTCCAGTGGGTTTTAATTATGTATTTAGCATGATATAAGATTATAAAACAAATTTTGCTTCTATGGAGCACTCCTAGCCCCTAAAACCGGTCCCAGTAGAACCGATAAACCAAATTTTGTCATTTTGTCCACTTTTTACTGGTTTTTTTTTTCGAAGATGTCAAATTTGGATTCAGCATCCCAAAAAACCCCTGGATACCAATTTTTCTGTTACTAATTGATT
>JXPH01018104.1:5674-22030 GCA_001014845.1 Mochlonyx cinctipes
CAGCCCTGTATCTGTAGAAACACTTGAGCGATTAAGCTAAAAAAGGCCGTTTGGCCGAAGGGGACGCCGAAGGTCGTTTGGCCGATGGTCGACATTTGGCCGAAATTCAAAAAAGAATTCATTTCGAGATTCATTTAGAAATTTTTATTATTATTATTATATATTTTTTGAGAAATTATTCAAATTTGCGCAAATTTGTTAGAAATGGTTAGAAAAAAGGAAATCTCTTGGGGAATTATTCAAGTTNCCGATCGACCGGGTAACATAATGGTAAGCATGGCCTGGACATAGCTGGGTTGGATATGCGACAGAATTCAGGCAACTGACCGGAGAACAGACTGGTAGGTATACCTTGGACGTTGCTGGGTTGATTATGCGATCCTTTTTTTCTAAACGGCCTTCGACCAATTGGCTTTCTTCCAAGTGTCCTAATACCGTACAAAAAAATTTAGCCAGCATATAACTGAAAAATAGGTGATTTTTCCACCTTTTTTGGGCCGCAACAATAGGACAGTAAACCAAATCCACAAAAACAAGAACAGGAATTATTTTTTAATGTAATATTTCAGTTATTTTAGTTTAAACAAAAAAATCAGAATTATTTTTACTTTTTTTGGTCCGTAAACCCTCAAAAACCCATTTTTTTACGGTTTTTGGCCGGTAGAACGTCCCAAATTTTATCCGATCCCGCTCAAAATTTTGGAGGTAGTATAGAATTGCAAGGCGATACTTTTGAGGGAGTGAGACTTAATATCGGATGAGGTCGTCAATTCTGGGGCCACCCTAATAGGTACCAATAATCTTGGCCAAAATTTAAAAAATAATAATCATAAATGTAAGAATATCGTTTTTATCGCTAAAATAACGAATTTTTGTATGGGAGTCCACTGAAGTCTTTGTCCGATTAGGCTCAATAAATTGGGCATTAATTAATGTTCATTTCAAAACAAGCCTTTTTTCGATTGGGCTCAAAATTGGCAGAAATGAATTTGATGTTCCAAAATTTCAAAAGATTTTATTCATAAATGTCGGATTTAGAGCGATTAAATCGATAAAATTACGAATATTTGTATGTGAGCCCACAGAAGCCTTTGTCTGATGGGGCTCAAAATCAATAGGCCTCGTTGCACTGTCAAAAAACTCCTTCTAGAGTTAGCGATTTTAAGTTATTGTGCTGCAAAAAAAATTGCGAAATACTACTAATACTACTAATACTAAAATGGCTCCTGGAAGTCCAAAACATGTTTTAAACTTGATTTGTTGAAGTAAAAATAAGAACGCCACAGATTTATTCATAATTTAAAGAGATTTGTGAAAATATTTTATTCTTCTTCTTACGTGGACGTCATTTTGCCCTTCGTATTTATGCGTATTTTAGAAGTAGAATATCAGAGTTCAAAAGTTACAGCCTATAAAAATAATTGAAGAATTAGAGATAGCTCAAAATTTGAAAATATAATAGAGGTATAATCGGGTATATACAGTGAAACCTGCGAGAGCCGGAATCGCAAGGTACCAAAATGCGCCAACATGTGTAAGTTTAAATGACTAAATCTTGTCGAAAGCCAAGCCATCATTCGATTATTCAAATTCTTACACATTCTGTTACAACATGTAACAATCGGCAGATTTTTATGAACTGCAAACACAAGACCTCTCTATTTACTATAAATAACACACTTATAATACGTTAAATAGAATATTTTCACATATTGATAGAATGTTAGGTAATTAAAATTAAAAGGAAGAATAAAAAATAAATGTGGTAGAGGGGAGCCTAAAGGGTATCTTCTCCTTTTTTTTAATAAAGTGAGTTTGAAGATAGAAAAATAAAAAAAATATTACATTTTGAAACAAGTCGGAAAGCTTAAAACTTGTTGAAAATGTCTTTTAAAATATAAAAATAAAAACTTTCTTCTACAATTTCTTACCTTTATAAGTTAAATTGAGCGGCCGTTCATCGTTTGCTTTCAACGAACTAATGTCTAGTTGCTGCTGTTCATCAGGCCGCCTAGCCTCACCTTCTCCAGCGTACAACAATTGAAATATTCTAGGGATTTCTTTGGGATCAGCTCGTATAACATCACCTTGTGTTACTGGACGTACGTGAAATACTTTACTGTAATTATAAATATACGATTGAAATCTATTTTGGAGGCCGAAATAAAAGTCTGACCTTAAATCTATGATAAGTAACGGATCACTAGTATTTTGCTTATCAACTTCTGAACTGTAAAAAATTATTCTCTTCGGAGATACCACAACAAACTGCTTCTTCCATCCATACCGCTTGATGTTCTGCTTGTTCGGAACGCTCAACCATCCTTCAAAGATTGAGTCTTGATTATCTTCGACAGTATCATTATCGGCAGACGATAACGACGCCGTCTCATTCAGTTTCATTTGCAAATGTTCGATTTCGGTTGCTTTGCAATCAATTTCCATTTGAAGTTTTGTTTTGATCTGAAAAAGTAAAAGTTAAGAATTCATACTTTCACATTTATTTCAAGATGTCCTTTTTAAAAAATGTGTTAGTAAGTGATTAATACTTAATAAATTTCAAAAAGTGAATCCAACTTACATCAATTTCCTTTGATAACTGACTAATAGTTTCATTATGTTTAACACACATTTCATCGAATTTGTTTCTCTCCGATGATAGTTCTTGCTGCAATCGTTTATTTTCCTTCTCCTTTTTCCGTAAATCAGCGGTGGAACTGACTTTAGTTTTCTGCTTGCCGGACAAATTATTATCTTTGCGGTTCATGATCTCTGCCAGTTTGTTGACGGCTTGCTGTTTCAATATCGTTTCAGTCTTTAATTTCGCCCTCAATTTCTCCATTTCGCCCTGCTCCGATTTTAACACGCCCAATTCGTCTTGCATTTTCTTGTTCTGCTGTATCAAATCGTCGATTTCGTACAGCTTATTATTTAGTTTCTTATTCATTTCAGCTTCCATGTCTTTCAGGGATGAGAGAGCAGAATCTTTGGTTGATAATTCGTTGCGATGCTTTGTGATAAGATCTTTATGCTCCAACTCCTTCATCGTCTTCTCTTTTTCCAAATCGACCACAGTCTCTTCGGCTATTGAACGTGCCAGCGCTTCGGAATCTGCACGTGCCAAAGCAATTTGTAGCTGGTGGAGGAGGGAACTTTTCTCTTCTTCCAACTCTTGAATTTGACGAGTTTTTTCTTCCATTTCTTCCCTAATTTCGTTACTTTGTGTCTTGTAGAGGCGAGAAAAATATTGTTCTGCTTCTAACTGGTCTTGAAGCTCTTTCATCTAATAAAATTATAGTTAAAAATATTGAAATCTAGATTAAAAATATAGGAATTACTTGTAAAATATCAACATTGTGCGCATTTTTAATCTTGACAATATCATCTTCGAACTTTCTTTTCGTCTCCCTTGACTGTTGAACTTCCTTAACGAGTTGCATTTCTTTTGCTTTCAAATGCGCCACTTCCGAACTCTGCAAACTCAATTCGGACAACAATGTGCTTTTCTTGCTCTGTTCCTGATCGAGCTGACTGTGCAGGGCTAGAACTTTCTCCGTTTCCTGCGCGTTTTCGGGATTCAAACGAAACAAAATAGAATGGCGAATGATGATGGATAAAATAAAAGAGAAATTATGATTAGCGTGAAAATTTATGGACATGAAGAACGAAATGAAAATGTGTTGAAGTTTTGATAAAATAAAATACTTTACAAAAAAACATAATAAGTAATTGTAAAATAATTCAATTATTATTACGGTGAAGGAATAGAAAAAATCGTTTCCACTAACCTGTCGATATTCGCCTTCCAATTTTTGGAGACGCTGCTGAATTTGGCGGTAGTCTACAGAGAGCATCGAGATTTGACGTTCTTTTTCTTGGGAATTTTGATCTGCTTTTTGGCGGGCTAACTTTTCTTCGTTTAATTTTGTTTGCAGAGCTAAGAAAATGTAAAAAATTAGTTTTAGATCTGAATTTGTCTTGCTTACTTGCAAATGCGTTAGAGAAATATTACGAATATTTTAATGAGCCTTTATTTTGTAGATCTAGCTTTTGTTCATTAACTTTAATGCTAAATGCAATGAAATGAACACTAGAAATTAACTCGTGTTTGTACCTTGGATTTAACTAGTCTTTTTAAGTCTCAATTTAAGGTTTTTAATTAATATAATTAATTTAAATACTAGATGAGACCCCACGGAGCCGCCTTCTTTAAAAAAAACTTATTAGACAAACCGTAATTTAGGGGTTTGAATTGAAAGAGGTCAATGAGGGCAACATTTTATTATATCACGTAAAAATCCGGGACTTTGAGATCGACTCCTAGTAAGAGATCAAGTGTTAATCACTTCCGTGATTTTGACTGCTCTTGTGGCTTGACCAACCAGAAGGGTACGGGTTCAAATCCGACCCGTGACGATTGATTTAACGAATCAACTTGCGTTTTGTCATTGTTCTTGAGAAGATAGATTGCTTTGTGTGCGCTATTATTAATTAATAATAGGGTAAACAACTAAACAAAGTGATTTCCGACGTTTAATCGTCAGGGTAATGCTATCAAAAATATACTTGCTGCAAAAATTTAAGTATGGGATAGAAGCGGTATAACCATTCAAATTGTGGTGGTTCGGAATCCATTATAAGCTGTAGGAGGTCCACTAATACCTAAAGTCCTCTGAAATATGTTATATGAGGAATCGGGGATACCCCCGTTCGGTCGAAAGCCATTCAGCCGAAAGTCGAGGCCCGTTCACTCGACACACCTTCGATCGAAGAGAACTTCAATTTATTAGAAAAAAGGGAACGGCCGAACGATCAGCCTCCGGAAGGCCTTTGACCGATCGACCTTCGACCAAACGACTTTCGGCCGAACGACTGCCACCCTGCCCGAGGATACATTAGTTGATAGGAGTGAGTTGAAAATTTGCTTTTTTGACCTATTCGAAGGGCAAAAATTTTAAGCCTTGATCTCGTCCTATAGAATTCGTTCCCCGGATTTTGACGTAGTATTTCAATAAGCACGTTGACCTCGACGTTGACTTAATACTAGATGTTATGACAAGTTACAGCAAGCTTTAAGAAAATAAAATTTAAAAATACGAAAAAATTAACTTTCATTGATTTTATTTATCTGTCAAAACTTGCCAACCTTCCGTTAAAATTAACGTAAGCTTAAGGTGAATTTACGCTAAGCATAAAGGGCAAGTTTCGAGGGAAGTACGGCAAGTTTACTACGAGTTTAATACGAGCTTACTATGAGCTTACTACTACGTATGTTTATTGTGATGATAAAATGTTGCCCTCACTGGCCTCCATGATGAAATTTTTTGATTTAAATTATTCAATAATTCCGAGAATAATTCAATATTGAAAATCCTAAAATTTCCGTTTTTCAAGGCATTTTTGGGAAACTTTTCAAGACAATTGCATGTTTGTTTGTATGTTCGTACTCTCTCATTTATGCTGTCCTACATAACCACACACATACACAATACACACATTCTGGATTATATTGTTGGTATATATTTCAACTAACCTTTAACTTCCTGCATATTAGCCTCTTCGTTGTTTAATAACCTCGATTTCTCCATCTCTTGATGCGCCGTCACCTCCTGCTGCAATCGATTTTGTACTGCCTTTAGTTCCAGCTCAATGGACGCATTCTCCTTCTCCAGCTGAGAGATTTTCTCATTCAAACTGTGATTGTCTTCGATCGCCTGCTGTTCACGCGTCATTGTTCGGTCGAGATCGTGGTTCAACGATTGTATTTTTCCCTCCAGCTCTTTCTGAATCTCGTTCATTTGAATTCGAGCGTTTCGCTCTTGTGCTAAACGAGTTTGTAGATCAGCAACTTCTTGCTGCAATATATCGCGCGCCGTTTGTAGCCCGGCCAACATTGATTGCAAATCGTTCGCTTTCTGTTCGACATCCGATTTCGAAAGGCGAAGCTCAGCAATTTGTTTCTTCAACTTCTGACTGACCTCCGTCTCGTTCTTGTACTTTTCCTGCATGTCAGTCATTTGCTTTTCCAACATATTTATCTTGTCGTTATGCTGCTGATTGTTGTTCATCTCTCTGGTCCGCTTATTTTTCTCCTCGTCCAACCGTTTTTTGGTCTCGTTCAAAATCGATTCGGTCTTTCTTCGTAGATCAAGCTCATTGTCAGCTTTTCTCTGCATTTCACGGAAATGGTGCTTCAACATTGTAAGTTCTTTCTCGTAATTGTTGGCTAAATTCTGAATTTCCGTCTCTCTTTGTGTGATGATTTCAATTTGTTGCCTCAACGTTCGTTCCTGCTTTTCGAGGACGTCGATCGTGTTTCTTTCTCGCTGAATCATGTTCTCCAAACGTAACAGTTCAGCATTGTTTGAGGACCTATGACGATGGTGGTTATGCTGTGCATTAGAGATTGGTTTATTGTCGACATTGTCTTGTGATCCGCTCACCAATTGATAGTCCCCTGTGTATGTGAACCCGATAAACGGAAGGTGGTCACCGCAGAATGTGGTTGGGATCGGAAATACTTGCTCAACGCTATTTTTCTTCTCGATTTCATCGAAATTTCTTGTGTCGTCGTCACTGCTTAGCTCAGGAACGACGGGTGGCACGGATTCTCTTAAATTATCAAATGTCCATTGATCGTTTTGGAAAAATGGATGATTTTTAATTTCCTCTACATTATTCCGACCCAATCGATGCAATCTGTCTGTCAAAAATCCTTTGATCAAAGATTTTGCGTTCTCACTGATCGGAGCGTCTTCTGGGAAATGCAGTGAGTTTTTGTGGTCCATAATTTTCCCGTACGTTCCCACTAAACTGTCTGAATAGAATGGCGTGTCTCCAATTAAAATTTCGTACAGAAAAATCCCGACCGACCACCAATCGCACTCCCTGCCGTATCCTCCAGCCGCACCTTGGAATTGAAGCACTTCTGGTGAAATATAATCCGGAGTTCCTACCGCATTCGAAGATTTAACGAGTCCATCCTGCCCCATCCGCATACAAGTGCCAAAATCTGCCAGCTTCAAATGGCCATACTTATCCAACAACATATTGTCCGGCTTCACATCTCTATGAATGAATCCCATGTTGTGTATCGTGTCCAGGGCCAGCACAACTTCCATCGTATAAAATATCGCCCACTTCTCCGGAATCTCGTAAATATTCATTAAACTAACAATATCCCCACCCGGCATGTAATCCATGACCATGTACAAGTACTTACTATCCTGAAATGCATAATGCAATTGCACAATCCACTCAGAGTTCGCATGCGCCATAATGTAGCGCTCCTCCCAGAAGAAGGCTGTATCGGAGCGCGTTATCATCTCGTACTTTGATAGTCGTTTCATTGCGTAAACCTGCTTCGATGTCTTGTGTCTAACCAATTGCACCTCGCCGAAAGAACCACGTCCGATTAGTTTTATCGATATAAAATCCTCTGGTTTCATACGAAGATCATTCACTTCTTTTGCTAGCACTTTGTCTAAAAGAAAAAATTAAAGAAACGTGCTGTTATTCATTCTATTAGCCATATTTTTTCTTAGAATAGGTAGGTATATATATTTATTATTGTTATTATTTGGAGACGATAATTGAATTTTAATTAATTTTTATGAGATTTTTTGGAGACAATACAATATTTTGGCATGATAAATCAATCTTTTTTGGAGAATTTGTTGAAACTCTGATAAAAATCGATCCCTACATATCACGTTCTCGTCGGCTGGGTACTGAACATCAAAACATCTTTGGCTGGAGTTTTCCTGAGGTTCGGGTAATTTATCTGAATATCAGATGATTTGATCTGAGGTTCAGGAGGGTTCCGGCCTAGACGGTCGGCTTATGAAAGTTCGGGTCATTCAACCTGAATATTAATATAGTATGTAAGTGTGAAAGTAAGGTTTGTATTTCGGTTTGTATCGAAGGAGTGTAATTGATGTCGTTTGATTTGTTTATTAATTGATCGCGGATGTTAGGTAGCAAAATTTCTTTCTTCAGAACAAATTAGACATAAAGCCAATCTGACTACTGGACATTTCGGGACATAGTTTTTTACCTTAATATAAAAAACTATGTTATGAATTTTAGAATCAATTAATGTTTACCTGTTATCACCTACTAAAAGCTTATATTCCAAATTGCAGCTTATTTTGATCACTAGAACTCAAGAATTCTGGAAGTTCCTGGTACATAGGTGCTTTTAGATCTCAATGTCCCAGGGTCAAACTTTGTTAGGAATTGTTCTTGGATACTTTCTACAAGATTATATTCCAAATTTGAGCTCATTCCGATCTTTGGAACTCAAGATTTCTAGAAAAATCTGGTCTTTGTATGGTGGCTTCAGACTTGGCCCATTAACGAACTGGTCTTTACTTCTTAGTATCGAAAACATAAGAACTAGCTTTGAAATATATTTAGCTATTATTTTCAAGGTTACTACAGAAAAATTCTTGATGAAATTCAGAGAATACTGTAAAGTGCTGGAAAAATCCTAAGTATAGCGGAAATTCGGGAAATCTGCAGTATAATCATCCAATCAGTATTGTTCTTGAAGGAATAACATAGGAACTTGCAAGCAAATTTACTTGAAAAATCCATAAACTGATAAGGTGCTGGAAATAATAGGGCGATGGACAAAATGTATAATTTAAATTTCTAAGTAAAGGTGGTGACGCATCAGGAATAATCTTTTACATAAGAACCCTTAGATTAATTTTTTACTAACGACATCTAGATTAAAATGACAGGAAGTAAAATTATAATGGAAATAAATTAAGTAGTGATGTCCTGCGGAAAAAATGTTCAAATCTGTTTCCATTGCCCTATTTCAAAATTACCAAAATTAGCTCATGAAAAGATTTCAAATGCACTTCCAAACATTGTGGCTTGGGGTCAGCTATAATTTAAACATCACTTGCAACATTAATCTAAAATGCATAACATAGTTTTTTGAATTGCAGTAAAAAAATATGTCCCGAAACTCCTTGGAGTCATATTGACCTTTTAATTTCTCAGAGATGGCTAAGAAATACTTTTTTTTTTAATGTATTATACCATACCTATAGCCCTATTATTTATAAATGCAACGATACCTTGGTTTTGGAAATTGATAAAACAAAAAAGTTATACTGAAAAAACTAAACCTGAAATCGGCGGACTAGGTACAAGAAACTTTCGCACCATGTGAAGCGTAAGTTTTTAGCATAGGGTTTCGAAGGTTATGAAAGTTTACAAGGGTAGGTAAAGATTTAGAAAACTCATAAATTAATTTTCAGGATTGGACAAGTCATAAATTAGCTTTCAAGAAAGCCACTCAAGGTTCTATCAGCGATACCAGTAATCTGGACTAGACCCCGGAACCGCCAATTGTATACAATGAATGTGGTTTGGATAACGGATTGCTGTTTTACCCGGTGAAGAGTTGGAGTTTCGCATTAGAGTATGGNCTGCGGCTACTTTCGATCGACCCTTGACCCTTACTGAGGTGAGTTAAATTTTGAGTAAGACGTGAAAAATGACAGGTGCATAAAACACAAAAAATCGGGGCATCCTCAGGATTTGACCAGCTTTCTATTCGGAAGTGGGGGTTGGGTACGTGGACCGTTTGTGGATTGTGGTCATTGTAGAGTGTTCTGATGTGAAATTGTAGCTTGTTGCTTGGGGGGATAGTAGTCTGTCACCCAAGAAGCTTATAAGCCGTGGGGGCGGCTCCCGGGTTCTGTCTGTGCGCGCTCGGGATTCAGACTGGAGGGTCTCGGTCATTTACTGGAGCGATCTTTTCGGGCTTTTACTGGATAGTTAGCTCAAGAATAAGAATCCAATGATAGTTTGAGTCGAGGGCGGCCGGGTTGTTTCAGATTGAGTGTACAGATTACAGGTACTACCACACTGTCTCTAGCAGTTAAACACGGACTAAGTATATGTCTACAGGATAGGAGCAAGACGCAAGTGGTCCACATGACCCTGTTCTACTTTATTCTCGATTTTCCTATTTTATTATTTAAATTTGTCTGTTCTTCTTAATTTCTAAAGGACCGACACGAGTTCAAAAGAAAAAATCAAATAAAAAAGTGGAAAATGCGAGGATTATTGCCAAGACAAACAATGTTCGTTCAAGCTAGATGGTTTGGAAAACGAGGTTTTATAATCATGGTGGCGTGTTTCAAATAACTTATCCATTTCTTAACCCTACATTTTTATTTTTAATAATAAGGCCTATAGGTACCCTATTGGGACCAGGCGAGTCCTCATATTTCAGAGAACTTTCTAGGTATTAGTGGACCTACAGCTTATAGTGGGTTCCGAACCACCACAACTTTTTAATGGTTTTGTTAATGAGTTATGCTCATTGAGCCCATCAAGTCATGTTCAGTTTTTAATGCAAGGAAACTGACTAACCTGACATACACACATATACCATCACAATCATAGGTTATATAACTGTAGATGGTAGTTGGTGTATGAATATTTCACAGACAGACTTTACTCTGTTCTATTTATAGAAATATCGATAATGCAGATTTGTTACAAACTGAAAATCAATATTCTAACTCAATTAACTCATCTACGGGAATCGAACCCGCAACCTAGTGGATGTGTGGCTAACCACTCAACCACCCGGTCGTCAAAAGCACCTTGTTAAATACATTAAAATCAATAAACCCAATGAGTTTTAAAAATACTAGATGAGAAATGGCCGAGATATTTGAATGGCGAGATTCGAAAATAAGTGACACTGGTCACTGATCAAGTATTCATGGTCCGGCCCGGCAACATTGTTGGATCCTCGATTTAAAAAATTGCATTTTGAAAGTCAACCAGTAATAGAAAACGTTATAAAACATGCGTAAATATATTCGATTAATGAAAAGCCCCAACCTCCCCAATAGTCCGGTAGATAAAGACGCTGTTACCAAATACTATATCAATATACTCGGCGCTTAGAACAAAAAGTTGGCGATCATAAATTCCAACAACAACTATTGGAAACAGTGCTGCTCCGTGACAAAGCTTGAAACTATAATATAATAAATTAATACAAAATCCCTTATCCCTTATGCCGAATATTTTCAAATGTCAGTTTACGTTTGCACAAACTGTAAAACCAATGTAAATCCATCTATAGGTAAGATTAGTTTGCACTGTTCTCTTTCGCTCCTTCACAGATGTCCAAAAGCATCATCGTTGCAAATCGTATACCAACCGTCGGATAAAAAGAGAAAGATAGAAAAACTAATCTTACCTATAGATGGATATACATTGCTGTAAAATCGATTTTGACAGCTGTTTTTTCAAGCTCTGCCGCAAGGGAGGTAGAATATTCATTTTTTTGGTTTTTCTCACCAAACGCCTACTGCCGAGTATATTGATATAGTATTTGCTGTTACTATTGGGTCTTAAAGTTAAAAACCGGAATTTGACACTAGATGTCAACACTTGTGTATGCGCTGTAGCAAATCATTGACATACATGTCATTTTGAAGCTCTATTCTTAAGCTGTCAAAATCAGTCAACAGTGTTTGATTTGCTTGTGCGCATCATATTTTTTTCAATCATGGAAAATTTTGAAAATTAGCGAAAAAACAGCATTTGCGGGAAGTTTTGCTGAGTCACTTTTTTGCAAAGAAAGCTGCAGCCTAAAGTTATCATGAGTGGTTTCAAAGCTTTAAAAGTGGCGATTTTAACATTAAAGACTAAGAGCGGCCTGGACAGGCGAAATAGTTTGAAGATGAAGAATTGGAAGCTTTACTCAATCAAGACTCGTGCCAAACACAAGAAGAGCTTGCGGAATCATTGGGCGTGAATCAAACAGCTATTTCCAGCCTAAAAGCATTGGGATTCATCCCAAAACAAGGAAATTGGGTACGAGTTGAAGCCGAGAGACGTGGAAAAGCGATTTTGCATGTCAGAAATGCTGCTTCAGCGTCATAAAAAGAAGTCGTTTTTGCATCGTATTGTTACTGGCGACAAAAAGTGGATTCATTACGACAACCCGAAGCACAACAAATCGTATGTGAAGACCGGCCAACCAGCCAAATCGACACCGAAGAATATTTACGGTGCCAAGATAATGCTCTGAATTTGGTGGGACCAGAAGGGAGTTGTGTATTATGTGCTACTAAATCATTACTCGAGAGAGCTGTACCGACAACAACTGATTCGTTTNTACGGTGCCAAGATAATGCTCTGAATTTGGTGGGACCAGAAGGGAGTTGTGTATTATGTGCTACTAAATCATTACTCGAGAGAGCTGTACCGACAACAACTGATTCGTTTAAAGAGAGCAATGAAGGAAGAACGGCCAGAATGGGAAACCAGACACGAGACATTGATTTTCCAACATGACAATGCTCGGCCACATGTTGCACCTCCCGTTAAAAACTATTTGGAAAATAGCGGATGGGAATTTCTGCCCCACCCGCCATATAGTCCAGACTTGGCGCCTTTTGACTACTGTTTGTTTCGGTCGATGCAGAATGCACTTTCCCGGAATACACTTCACTTCAGTCCAAGGCATCAAAAATTGTTATTGATTTAAAAGATGACCGGTTTTTGGGGTGGGGATGGCATCCAAAACTTGCCAGAAAGATAGGGGAATTTTGTAATTTTAGATGGACAATACTTTGAATAACAGAGAATTGTACAAGATTTCCTTTAATAAACGCTCAAATTTCCTTAAAAAACCCGGTTTTTAACTTTTAGACCCAATACTTCGGGCAAAAATCAAAATCTAAAGTGCCGACTTTCTATGGGATTACCATAAGCAACTAGTTAACTCTTGCAACATTGAGAAATTAATTGACGAGTTAAGTATACAGGGGAGCTAGATAATTTCCGAAAAAGGAAAAGTAATCTACGAGGACGAAAATATCTTGAAGTATTTCAAAACATTGCCAGATATATATCCCGATCTTTACAAAGTTGCACTGAAAAGTTAACCAGTAGTAGGAGCTTCTGTTCCCTGTGAAACTGACAATATTGAATGTGAATGTTAGACCAGGTGCGGTATAGGGGTCCTATGATAATAAAACTACAAAAGCTGCGATACATGTCTTTCAAACAATTCGGGCCAGGATCAATTGTCTCATCTCTTACTTTTGTTGAAGAAAGGTTTTTCTTTCGAGTACTAATGATCAGATAGTAAAGTGAGCTCAACGGCTCAAATGTAGAAAATGAACTTAGTTTTTTCTTGACAAAATTTTACCCTAGAACACAATTTTTTCAAGAATCTCGAGTCATAGAGTTTTAATTAATTTAAACTACTAAACATTCTTCGATTACTCTATAAATACTTGCTTATCGAACTGAGAAAAAACTTGTTTAATTGTCGGCTAGCTAGGGAGAAACAAGATCTTGTTTAAACAAAACAAAAACTCGATTGATAGAATCAAAATCTTGTTGCAAACCGAGAACGTACCTAATTCCATAAATTTTATTTGCTACAACTACACAACAAACACCAAACCTTAGACTTTTTTGCTACGTTCTACACAAAGTGCAACCTATGAGGCCCTTTTTTTAGCCACATTAGTCTAATTTCATTTTTAATCCACGGTTCTAACATTTGTAGCAGATTTTTCATCCCTGCTTTTAAAGCGATAGGTAAATCGTATATCGAATTCTCTAGCAAATTAATCAAAACAGTTTCAATTTCAATGAACATCATAAGAAAGAATTTTATTTAGATTTGCTCTGGTTATTATTATACAAAAATCACAACATTCAACTTGAAACTGAAAACAACTGGAGGAAATGCATTTCTCTAATGTAAGATAACGATAACAAACAGTGATACCTCCTCAAATATAAGTGGATGAAATGAAATGAAAGTGATAAGTTTAGTTCCAGCTTTGAGTCTCAAACATATGAGTAAAAGGGGAGTAAAGACTAGCAAAACAGCCTATCCAAAGAAAACGGATGGGCTAAAAATGTGTAAATTAATGCTAAAACTCACATCTTTTGATATATGTTTCAATATTTTTGATGATTTTAACATTGTCATGATCGCAATCAGCCACCAATGCAGTGATTGTGTCCAAGAGGCAGTCAATATTTGCGATGCCTCCAGGGTCCCTGATTTTTTCTTCGAGGGCAAGGAGTCTGAAAGAAAATTGTGTAAGTCTGTAGAATATCATGTAAATAAGATGATTTATGCAGAAAACTTACCTTCTTCGCCGATCCTCGTCCATTATAGTTGTCATTTTTTTTTTGTTCACAAATAAAATTTCAACATAATAAAATTTTCTTACAATATTACTTCTTCACATCTATTCAAGTTTATTTCACTAACTGCACATTAAAAATACTTCCAATCACATTTTTCACCCGTTTTAAGGATAAAATAATAACATTTAATAGGGAAAAAAGGATATTTTAAAAAAAAATTGACAGCCAACAAAATTAATCAAATGCAAAAAGTGCTCCTGCGGAAACTAACCTACTTAGGGTATGTCTATTTTGTACAAAATAAAATGCAACAAAAACGAAAAAATTATTCCTTTAAGCTTACATAATACTTTCAAATTGGAAAGAAAATAGGAAAAATTTGCAAGAAAAATCAATAAAATTTAGAAATATATATTGTTATCATGTAATAAATGCGTAAATGTTAAAATTAGATCAAATCATGTTCGCGCCAAGATTTCTTGAGGGAAAGTTCCCTATAAAAATAATAATGATGAAACTTAGGGAACGTTGGAAATAAAAAATGCAAGAAATTTAAAATTGGTTCGAAAACATCGTTAAAAGACAAACACGTTTTAAAAATACTTTATTTTTTCGAAGATTTTATTCCAAAAACGGAGTTTTTATATTCTTTCTTTCAAAAAAAATCATTTTATTTAACAAAAAAAAGTCAGTATAATATTTTATGATTACAATTTAGATTTAAGTGTATTGTGGTTTCGTACAAACATAATTTCTGGCTGCGTGTGGTGCGTCTGTACTGAGCGATTGTTGTTCACTATTTTCTTGCTGATGTCTTTTGGGCACGATTGTAGGTCTCTGAAAACGGCAATCTGTTTTTTGGACACATAAACGGGCGTCTTGTACACTATCCATGTTACACTTTCGAAATATGGCGGTGTTGTAAGAGAGCCTTGATATGAATAATAGTGTCTACTCAATTCTTGCATTCCCATCCAAGCCAAACAGTCTGAAAAAAGGGAAATAAATAACATTACTTACTTTCTTTTAAGATTATGTCTAACTAAATAAATATAGTTTCAAATAAGGCAACAAAATTTATTTATTGTTTATTTTAGTTTTTTTAATCTGGTCATTGAAATATCTTGAGTTACTTTTACCCTATGCCTGATTTTAATTTTTTAATTTAAGTTTATTTTATTTTTCAGTTCTTTAGTTTACATAGTACTTAAATTGCTAGAACCCTATTGAATAAGCTTCCTTTAAAGAATTCCGATAAAATAAATGCTCATACTCAAAAACAGGGGGTCGAAGGCTAAGACTAAGTAAATGGTTTATTTTTCGGTGGAAGGTACTAGCATTCGTATTTTAAATAAACAGTAAACATTGCACTCACTGGCTACGTCCACGCAGAGCTCTAAAATCCACCAAAATTGTTTTTTAAATTTTTCATTCACATTTTTGTATGTTATAGGGGTCAAGCAAAATTAGAAAAATATAATTGATGACAATTAAAAAAAATTTGGATTTTGTACCAGGACCGGAAAACTTTAGGTGAAAAGCGCAAACAGTAGACCTCAAAATAAAAATCTGAAAACATCAGCGGTACTATTGGCATCAATACACAACTTTCTATCACTATCCCCAAACGATTAAACTAGTTTGAAATTTCTCCATACAAGAACGGCCCGCCCTATTACACAAACTATGACGCCAAAATCTTCCGATACGATTTGTACCCATCTTATATATAAACCAGTTCATGGAGCCATAAACGGGTTCACGAACTCGTACGTGGTACGACAAGGCAACTTGTTTTGAAAATATTGGATTGGAGAGAACAACTCTACTGAAAGTCTGCACATAATCTGCACACAGTCTACGCTTGCAAAAGCATGAAGACTGTTTGAAGACTGTGTGTAGTCTACCAGTTGATCAAGTCCAGAAAGTGTGCAGAAACATATGGAAAAAAAACAGACCGATACGGCTTCATGACTTTAACTTCAGTGAGTTTTTTTTGTATGCCTCCGCTCCTGACGTCGCTCCAGCTAATTAGGGGGGAAGTACTGATTATTGATGACGTCACTCTGTTTTATTATAATTACTCATAACTTTTGGTATAAAAATGTCAATTTGGTATAGGGGGGCCCACAGACGCCTTGTCCGATTGGGCTAAAAATTAATAGGCATAAAATGGGTACCAATTAATAA